>PVKU01003889.1:0-163448 GCA_004027475.1 Anoura caudifer | reverse complement strand
GATGGTAGGTAGAAAATAGACAGGGGGAGGGCAAGAGTAGTGTGGGAAATGTAGAAGCTAAAGAACTTATGACACATGGGCATGAACTAAAGGGGGGAATGTGGGTGGGAGGGGTGTGCAGGGTGGAGGGTAATGAAGGGGGGAAAATGGGACAACTGTAATAGCATAATCAATAAAATATAATTTAAAAAAAAAAGAATGTTAGACTGGAGAGAGGGGAAGGGCTGGAGGTTGATTAAGTTTAATCACCAAAGATTCAATTAACCCTGCTTCTCTCTCTCTCTCTCTCTCTCTCTCTGAAAGAAGTCCAGCCATTGTTAATATAATGAGGGCAGTTTGTGCAACATCAATGTAACCTGGCAGCCAAGGACTGGGATGCACATGCGTGAACAATGACAACCTCACTGTACTAATCAGTGGGGGCAGTAGATGCCATTGAGTGAGCATGTGTACTGTGTGGTCGTTGCATTCACAATGACTGAGCAAGTAGAGCAACGAATCTGCATCAAATTTTGTGTTCAGCTTGAACATTTCTCCAAGGAAACTATTGGGATGATTCAGAAGGCTGCAGCTGTGGGCAACCGGTGATTTGGCAGCTTCATCACAACAACACGCTCACTCAGGCATCACATCTCATACAGAGTTTTTTGGTGAAACATCAAATCACTCAGGTGACTCAGCCCCCCTATAGCCTAGATTTAGTGCCCTGTGACTTCTGGCTTTTCCCAAAACTAAAATCACCTTTAAAAGGGAAGAGATTTCAGACTGTCAACAAGATTCAGAAAAACACAATGGGGCAGCTGATGGCGACTGGGAGAACTGTGTGAGGTCCTAAGGAGCTTACTTGGAAGGGGACTGAGGTGTCATTGTCCTATGTACAGCAGTTCTTGTATCTTGTATCTTCTTCAATAAATGTCTCTATTTTTCACAGCACATGGCTGGATACTTTATGGACAGACCTGGTATATATTTAAAAAGCCTGTTGAATTACAGGGCTTGGAGAGCTTCCAGGTAGGTGAGCAATCGAGGTGCCGGGAGAACAGTGCACCTGCGGAGGGCCTGGGAGCCCCAAGCCCCTCCCTACTTCAGCCTGGGCATCTCTTCCATGTGGCAGTTCCCGAGTTACCTCCTTTCCAACAAACCATTTTCCTGAATTCCACGAGCTGTTCAAGAAAATTACCAAACCCAATGAAGGAGTTGGGCGAACCCCTGATTTAGAGCCGTGCGGCCAGAGCCGAGAAGGCCCGGACTTTGCAGCTGCTGCGTGAAGGGAGGGCCGTCCGTGGGCCTGGAGCCTGACCCTGTGGGCTGCGCGCTCACTCCGGGGAGGTAGTGTCTGAGCTGAACTCGCTTGCAGGACACACGTGTCTTGCATGTTTGTTGTCAGAGGACACGTGTCTTGCACGTTGGTTGTCTTGCATGTTTGTGAGTCAGGATAGTTCAGAGTTTCTAACAACGAGTGTCACCATCGTCATTATGTATGATGATGAACAAGTAGCAACTGTGAAGTTTTTTATCGTGTACGAAGTGTGCCTGAACAAGCAACGTCGTATGCTGCTTGTAGGGCTCGGAGGTTGCATTATAAATACCTGTTAGTATAGTTGTTTTTCTCTCCATGTCACAGGCTCAGGTTGGGGCAGCTAGTCGGTGATTTAGTCCAGGGTCTGTGACTCTAAATCTATTATTCTCCTCCTGGTTTCGCTCTCCTGAAATATTACCCTAGCTTCTAAGGGCTAATTCTTTACTTCTGCCAAATGTTGGTGCTGCTTCAGTTCCTCCAAAAGCAGACGGCAAGAAGGGATTAGCTGTGTGAGACACACCTGTGAAGGGATGGTAGTTTGCACAGATGGGCCTGCCTCAGTGTCCCCGACACGCTGGCTGCCTGGAGCAGCTCAAGGCTGCTGGGGCTGCCAGTCAGTGCTGCTGCTGCTCTGGACCACTCTGTCCTGGCCCATGATAGTGAATAAGGTGTTGTGGTGGCATCTCTCCAGAAGCAGCACTGGGGAAAGGACAAGACACAAAGGAAAAGAAGATGATCATCCTTTGCAGTTCTCAGGAAAGAGTGTAGTAGTCGGGGCGGGGGCGGTGTGGGTGGACACCAGCAGGTCACCATCCACCCTGCAAACCCGGGAAGAATTCACACTGAAGGACTGAAGTTGCATCTCTCCCTCAGCCACCAGAGACCCAGGCAGGGCGCATTTCCGTGGCCGGACCCTCTGCTACAGCACTTGGAATAAACTCAGCACTTTGGATGTTCTTCTCTCCTTGATGGAAACTTAAAAAGAAGATACCAACTGAGATGCCTCCTTTCTTTCACCTGGTAATAGCCTTGAACCGTGGGGAGGAAGAGGCTGTGGACAGCTGACTGTGGAACCAAGTGAAAGTACCCACTGAAACTGATGACAGCGAGTGGGGGTAGAACAGGATCTCGGAATTCTGAGAAGGCTGGCCAGGCTGACAGGGACAGTTCACACGTGCTGCATCTGCTTTTCCACTGCCCACTCACTGCTCAACTCCTTCCACTTGTCTTTGATTTCCCTCTGTGTCCTGGTTACCCTCTGCAAGTCACAGATGGCCCCAGCCGGCATCCCCACCTTTCTGCACAGGTGCCACTGCCAAATGCCACTGTGTGATGCTGGGGGTGCCCCCCACATAGTCTCTGCAGCATCATTTACAGGAGCGTCAGCCCTTTCATCCCTCTTTCCTCTGAATGAGAGTGAGTAAGAGACAAAGTGAGACAACCAGCACAGATGTATTAAGACAGTAAGTGATACCCTTTGGCTTCCTTTTCTTGACATTGAATTTTGAATAGAATTCAGTGACCACTTGCTATGTTCCAGGCATGCTGGACACACAATAAATATTTCTGTCTCATTTCTGTGGAGGAGGGTTTTTTACACCCTTTTCCCCTGTGTCCTCATTGCAGAATGAAAGCAAAAAGCTATTTACATCCAGGAGCAGGACACTGGCTTCAAGGGGTCTCCTCTCAAACTCCTAGTCTATGCCTCTTCCCCAGACCTCACTCCAAGTCCCCCCACTGTGTGCCTGCTCTATGGGTCCTCAGGGAACAGTCCTTTGGTATTTGGTGGTGACAGACTCTGGGTCACCAAGTTTTCAGGCTACAGGACCTCAGCATCAGGGCAGCCTTGGGAGCCGAGCCCGCGGCACGCGGCATGGGCTTCCTCCAGAAGCTGTCGGGAGGCACCTGTGCTCGGGGACTTCCTTTTGGACATCAGTCAAATACGTGAAAGCCAAAGACAAGTATGTTCTGGAAGATGGCTCCTGTTTCCCAAGAGAGGAAAATGAACGGTGCAACTTCTACCTAGACTTGCCTTTTAGGCATAGAAAAATATTGACAATATTTTTCCTCCATTTTGTACATGCTTTTCAAAATCTATCTTTGTTCAGTGTATACACTTATAAGACCAATAATTCTTACCATTAATGCCAGACCTTTAGTTATTCATTTATACTAATTTTTATGTAACAATTTGAATTTAATTTATTGATGTTAGAGAGAGAGAGAGGAGGGCGGCAGGGTGAGTAGAGAGAGAGAAAGAGAAACACCAATTTGTTGTTCCACTTATTAACGCATTCATTGGTTCAGGCTTGTAAGTGCCCTGACCAGGGATAGAACCCATAACCTTGACGTATCAGGACGTTGCTCTAACCAACTGAGCTCCCCAACCAGGGCTATATAAGAATTTTACAACACAATACATTGTATAAGTACACACTGATGTAGAAAGACAGCCCCCAGATTCAACTGGTGGTTGGCAGACAGTTGAATGCTTAGCTCCCCTCAGTAATTCATCAAACACTCATGATGGACTATTATACAGCCATTAAAATGATGAAGTAATGCACATGCACTTATACAGAAGAAATCATTACAATATGCTTTTAAATAAAAAGCTGGTTATAAAACAGTGTTCACAATAAAATCCCATTTTAACTGTGTACTGTCTATATAAGATACATAAAATAGCTAAAATGTATGGAATGCTTGCTAAGGTACCAGGCACTGACTTAAGGCTTTATATCTATTATCTCATTTGCTCCTCCTTAAACATTGTAAGGAAGGTGCTCCTTTTTCCCCGATGACACCGATGAGAAACTTGAATCAAATAAAGCCACTAAGTGACGGAGGCAGGCTGTCAGTCCAGCCACATGACTCTGGACCCCTATGCTCTTGGCCCCCAGGCTGCACCGCATAAACCTATGGAAGGTTTAGAGCAAGATTAACATTGGTTATCTTTCAAAATAGGTCATTTTCTTCTTTTAGCTTATCTGCACCATGTATTCTAAAAGTTATATATGCATATAATATATTTATACAATGAATGTCGGATGGGAAGAACACAACTTGAGAAGGACTTTTAATGAACATTTATTTCTGCCTGTTGAGTTCTCCGGTGCATTCCAGGGCCGCTTCGCAGCGCTATCCATCTGCCTGTGATCTTCCTCAGCACTCCGAGGTCTAATTGTTCAGTTGCTTAATGAAACCAATTCCCTTTGAGATTCTCTAACAAGCTTAATAATGTCTTTCCAAAAGAGCTGAGTAGCCAGCTAAATGGGATTGTATAGGCATGACTATTTGCTGTTATAAGTCCATTTGGACATGCTCAGACTTCATAATCGGTTGTGCCTCTTCTGATTTTGGGGCCGATGAATATCTCATACCTCTCCGTTTGTCAGCACAGAAAAAAACTCAGTGTAAAGTTTTGCTTCCTGATATGTATTTCGTTGTGAGGTGTTGTTGGAAAACGTATACTTTCAAATGCTGAACAGACACTTTCACAGAAGATTGTGCTGACCATTGGAAAATTAGCTGGTGTATATAACTCCATTCCTTTTAGCCATTCAATTAATCTCAGGGTTTCAGGGTGTTAGAGAGGGGGCAGAGGGAGCAAAATCAATGCTGCCTAGAGCTCAGTCTCTGGATTTGGAGCAGCACAGGCTTCCCTAAGAGAATGTGCAAGTGTTACGACTTTGCAGAATGCTGTCCGTGGGGGCTTCTCCGGGGTCGTTACCTGTCGAGTCCTCTTTATACAGGTGTAAGGCTGAGATCCTGAGGTCTGGGTACCATCCTTGTGCAGGTTACGGTCAAAGACGGAGAGTTCTCATTCCTCGGTCCATAGATTTAGCTCATTCATTTTTAAAGCTTATTGCCAGAGGTAAAGAACCGTCACATATCCTTAAACACGATCCCAGGGCATGAAAACGTAAAGTTCTCAGTATTACTGCTCTCCATCAAAGGAGTTGCCCTTTTAATGCTGGAGCTGTGGATACAAGCTGGGTTCCCCAAGGGAGAAGCCTGCCCCAAAATAATAATGGTAACCATACTTTCCTTGTACAATAGCGGTCGTCACAGCCTGCCCGGTATTAGGGGGGTGTAAGCGTGGACCGTAGATTTATAAACAGGAATGAGATCAGCCATCTCGACTTCCTGTTGTGAGCCTCATGCTAATAAACTTTTGGGTACATTGCTTCATTAAATCTGTCCCATCGCCCCCTTATTATCCCCATTTGTTCATGAGGACACAGAGGTACTAAAAGGCCAAGGTTATAAAAGCTACTGCAGAGGAAGAGTTATGGCTCATAACCACGTCTGCCCAACTCCAAAGCCTCTGTGGGTCAAGTCTCTGTGCCCGTTGTCCCTGTTCACAGTGCAATTTGGTGTGGAAGACACCCAGATGGGGTATACTTCGGTGTGCCTCGGGGTGGGTGGGAGAGCAGAGGGGCGATTTATTGTCTCCCCCCACCTTCTACCAACCCAGTACGATACTGGGGAGAACCCCCAGGCAGACTGTCACTTTTGATACTCAGAAAAAAATCCTGCTGCCATCTGTAGAAGAGGAACTCAGAGCAAGATGGCAGATATTGTCTCAAATTCCTCCACCAATGCCATTTTGTTCTCGCAAAAGAGGGTGTTTGTTTTCAGAGCTACCTTGAGACTTTCAATAGACAATGGCCCTCACTCAGTCAACCCTGGTGGCCTCACAGTTAATTCGGAAAGGAGAACAGACGCAGGGTCTGCTTAGGGAAGACGGAAACCAGTGACAGGTCCCAGCCAGGCTGAAAGGATGGCATGAGGAGGCCTAAAAGCACCGGACTGAAGACATGCCTGGGAGAGGTTCCCCCAGACAGAATGAAGAGGCGGGGGCACTGGGAGGATTCCCCGACCCTGCCGATGCTGCTCCTTCCATCCCAAATCCTCCCTCCCAGCCGTGAGCTTTGCGTTCACACTTCAGTTCTCAGCATCTCCACCTGCACCCTGCCATTCAAGTCCCAGACTGGCTGAGTGATCTCTGACCCTGGGTTGTCCTCTTTTCCTGGTTTTCGTGGACTATCAGTTGCTCTGGCATCCAGCTGTCTTCCCTTGTGAGCCTGACCTCTCGGGCCAGTGAAAGATGAGCACTCAGTAGCAGTTAACTATTCAATGCTCAGAAAATCTCCGATGTTACTGTGTCTTCATTTCATCAGAAGTAAAATTTATGGAATTTGCACCCAAAATATAGTTATTTATAAAGATGGATACATAAATGTATTGTATATAAGTATATTCAAGTATTACATGCAAATATATTCAGCTTAAGGATCCAATAATAGAGAAATGAGCAAAGATGTCATGGTACGTTCATTAAAATACAACTATCAAAATGATAATCTTGAGTAGTGGTTTAGCAGTGTAACTGTCAAGAATCACAAAGAGTTTGAGATTGCACCCCCCTTGTGAGTTAACAAGCCAGCCACGTTTTCATGGATGCCAGCAGAAGATACGAGACTCCTGGCTCGGGGGCAAAGGACATTCTTATTCACAACAGTAGCAGGAGTCAGCACACCGGACTCTGACTCCCCTGCTGGTGTCTGAAGCCCCAGTTTCCACAGGATGACATGAAAAGGTCCAGAAGGCACCTCACTGCCATCAAAAGTGGACTGCGTTTGAGGAGGGAGATTCTGAGCTTAGGGCACCCAGCTCTTCTAGAACAGACGATAAGCATTCCCGCTCTTTGCTCCAAAGGGAGACGCTCTCTCTATCCTCCGAGGCTGTTGATAAACTTCCTTGAACGGATAATCCGAGACTAAGGTAAAACGTGCAAAAACGTGAGAGACTCATGAGGAATTGTTTCCCAATGACAACAAAATACTGACCGTATATTGTTTGGCGATAGGAAGCAAGTGACAAAAGGATTTAACTTCATTTTTGTAAAAGAGTTAAATTTGTGTGTCAGCAGAAGAGTTTTTTTTTTGTTATCTTTTGCTAGTTATAAGTTCCAACTTTTCTAGTGAACATAGATTACTTGTGGAATTAAAATTTTAAAAACTTAAAAAATGGCTCCCAAATGTCAAATTAAAAACACAAAGGCACCCCTAGAATTTTTCCGCTGACTTCACATGGCCACATAAAGTGCAGTGTTGGACCATGGCTTAGAGGAGATTAATACACATTTAATATTTTTACAGAAGATCTGCTGGTTGACGTGGCAGCTGTGGGGCTATTGATGAGAGCAAACCTCCTCAACGCAAATCACATTCGCATCATAGCTGCCTGCAAATTTTTTTAAAGATTTTTTTTATTGTTATCCTAGTACAGTTGCCCCAATTTCCCCCCCTTTGCCCTCTCTGTCCATCCCACCCCCGACTCCCACAGTCCATCCCCACGCTGTTGTCCATGTTCATGGGTCACTCATACACACTCTTCCACTGGTCGCTTCCCCTGTCATTTTTGTTTGCCGTGACCCCAGGCTGCTCCCCGCCTGCCTGTGTAGCAAGAAGCATCATAATGCAAGGGCACTGAAGGCCTGGCCTCTCTTACTCACTCTTGTCAAACATGGCAGAAATATTTTGGGTCTTTTTCAGATTTATATTGGCTGCAGAGCATCAATGTGAATAAATTCAACACAAGCCTTCTTTCTTCTGCATGCATGTGCTCCATGTGACTTTAAGTGTTATGACCTGCTTTATAATAACCATTAAGCTTTTCCACATTTCTTACGCTTACTCCACACTGCAAACTTTTGTTTGGTTAATGGTTTGGACACACGCGTGCGCGCACACACACACACAGATTCTCATCTTTCAGCAGGAGCAGTAATTGTCTTACAAATTGTAATTAGGGCAGGAGAAAATATAGGTAAAGCTCTCCAGTACAGTAGCTGGTACACACTTGTTACACAATTCCAAGTTTTCCGCAACAAGTAAACAGTATTTTATAATTGACAAAAAATAAAAACAAACTTTAAACTTCAAATTTCCTCTTATTCCAAGTTGGCAGTTCAACTGATTCTCCAGATACTAGTAGATTGCGTGCCCCCAAACCAGACACAAACACACGTGCACACATCACTTAGAAGCATTAAGGGTATATGTTTTCACACTTGCTATTTAAAAGCTATCACACGTGCCAAGGAAAGAGATCACCTTTTTATAAGTATTCAGCTTGTGACAGTTACTTGTCTACATTGACCATGTACTTTTTATTGATTTCCTGGGATCAACCAGCATTTGATGAACTTGATCTGTACTTGATGAACTTGATCTGCCCTTGATGAACTTGACCTACCTTGGACATGAAGAGTGTGTTTATTATTTGCCCAGGGCTCTCTCATTGTTTTGTTCAGATTCTTTTGGCTACAAAGAGCAGAAACCCACTTCGAATGAGCTGAAGCTCAGAGTGGAGTTAAGTGGAAAGACACTGAGGAAGTAGCTTCTGAAGTCGAAGGACGGGATAAGGGACCCAGAGTCGAAGGAGAGGAACACAGTGGGAGCCTCTGCGGCCCAAGTTTGGGGGCTCTCCTTCTAGGGCCTCGTCAGTCACATCACTTAGCTCTCTCTGCCACTTGCACTGCCTCAATTTCAATTCTGGAGAAAGAGGTGCTGAGGGGACCCTCTCGGGTGAGGTTCCCACACCTGCTCCCATCACGGCAGGGCACCACTGCGGAACCCTGGCTGCCGGGGGTCCATGGCTGTGTGTGTGCATGTGTTCCACGTCGGCATGTTTATGTGCATGTAAAGAGGGGGTGCAGTGGTGGGGGGAGTTGGTTCTCAGGGATTGTGGCTGGACTGACATCCTCAGATGTCTCCTCCACACACACCTTTGCTCCAGAGGGATAGAAACTTTCATTTTTCTGGCATTTAAATGACATTGTTCCTAGATCGCTTCTCCTTTCTGGCTTCTGGCGCCCCAGCCAGGAGCTGCATGGATGATACCTAAGCACCTTTGGAGGCTTAACAACATGTCCCACTAATAATTCCTCCAAACCTGGGGCTTTGTCTCAATAGAGAATTCAGCTGGCCGGGGGGATGTCGGGTCCCACTTGGAAAGTGCCTGTCACCCTTTGTAATGGGACTGCCAAGAGTGAGTCCTGTACCCAATATGTCCTTTTAAAAGAATAATGAATGCTGCCCTCTGACACCAACTTGATAGGTTTTTACCTCTCTAGGAAGTACATTTTTTCCTTCATGCAATTTCATTAACGTCTGTGAGCTGAATGCCTCCATGGCCTGCATTCCTGGACTGTACCATCTTTGCCACAGCCCACGCCCTGCACACAGTTAACTACTCACCTGCACGCAACAGGCAGTTAGAGACCTCTGTGTTGACTATGAGTTTGCCTTCACTGCTAATGGGGATTTGATCAAATAGTATCAACTGTTGGGATGTTTAGTTCCTGATCTGCCAACCGGGATCAGAATCCTCATCTCACCCAAGGAGCTGAGAGAATGAGGATGGGACAGCGTGCAAGAACTTGCTTTGGATGTTGCAGAGCTCTATGGAAATGGAAACTACGTTCTCCGTTTTCTAATCTGCCAGCCGGTACCTCTTGGGTGCGCTAAACCACAGGCACCGAGGCTTTCCATCAGCCAGATGCCCTCCCTGCTCTGAGTCATGTGGCAGAGGAACAAAATCTGTAATTATTTTATCCGAACTACTCTCTCATTTTAGAAACAGTGACATCTTCAGAGAAAATAAATATTCTGTGATATTCACAGCTGTACCCCTGTGAGAGCAATTAGGAGACTCTCATAGGCAAAGTTATATGGAAAATATCCCCAGAAGACCCATTTTTCCCCTGAACCATTAAATAAAACTGAAAACCACTCCTCTCACTCCTACCTGCCCCCGCCACATTCCCTAAAGGCACAAAATTTTTGTAGCATTATCAGGGTTACTTATATTTTGTTGCAAATATAGATATTAGTTATCTAGGCACACAAAATTTAACGTTTACACATAAAGGGTCATAAACATTCAGAAAAGATAAATAATTTGTTTTTCTGCAAAAATAGCTTTTAAGCTATAACAGACCCTTCCCACTCTGAAGATATTTCATACCTCTTGACCCTCAAAGGATATTAAATTTTCTGGCCATGGGCTTGGGTTGCGCCCATTCATTAGTGGAGAGCCCATCTGTCCAGAACTGCCCCCTCCCGTAGCACATCCAAATGACCATGCAAATCTGCTTCATAAGTCACGTTGGCTGGCAGCGGAAATTTCAAAGTCAAGATCATCAGCGGCATCAACAGCTACAGAGGGGCCAGGAGAAGGGTTAGAAAGGCCATTTGTTTAGAGAGATGTCGGCTATTGGTGACTTTGGAGAAATCACTCCAATGGTGGCAGGAAGGCAGAGTGCAGAAGTCAGAAGCTAGGATGGAGGCGGGTTTGGATGCTGAGGAAATGGAAGCAGAGGCACCACCTGCTTGACAGACGCATGAGCATCGAAAGAAATAGAACAATATCTGAAAGGAGGAGACACATTCATTTTCTTACTCAGCCAAAATGAGGCCAGGAGTAAGAAGCTAATGAGATCCACCTGCTATTAGCTGAGCAACCTTCGATGAGTTACCTGACTGCTCTGAGCCTCAAAAACTTCTTCCGTAAACTAGAGGTAAAGATACTGGATACTGATACCATATATTCCATTGGTAATGAGATAATTCATGAAACATTTAACCTTGACATAGTGCTTAGTACCCATTAAGTGCTCAATAAATAAGATGCTGACTACCAAAGAAAAGGAAGAAGAAGAAGAGGCAGCTGAAGAGCAACAGAAGCGGGAAGAGGAGGAGGAGATGATATCAAAGAAAATGGGAACAGACCCTCTGGAAGCTGTTTAAAAAAAAAGGGTGGGTGGGTACGCAGAGAGATGCTCTCTGGCAGAGGGGAGGCGGGGAGCTCCAGGGGGACGTTTTCAATCTCCTTGACAAAGGACACGTGGTTTTCTTCAAAACAGTAGCAGGAAGGGGACGATTAGGAGAGAGGGAAGGGGTCCAGGATTGCCATTGCGGAACAGGTATTGAGACTCCACAGAGGTGAGCAAAGGGGTGACAGAGCAGCCCCGAGAGCCCAGCCCGTGTGTAGTAAAGAGGAAAGTCCATGCCCAGAAGCGCAGGATAGGGCACAGCAGTTGGGGGAGAGCAGATAGTGGAGCGAGGACAGTGCCTTCCTGTTGTCTGTGTGTCCTTCCCTTCCTTTGTCTTTTCTTCTTCCCTCTCTCCCAGCTCTCTCCTTCTCTCTATCCTTCCATTCCTTCTTTCCTTCTCCTTTAAGGGGTAATAAGAAGTGGTAAGAGTTCTTCACTGTTTCTTGCTCTGTGCCTTCTTGTGAGCCCCGGAGAACTGCTGTCCAGCCTACAGGCTCTCGTGAACATGCTGAGCTCTGCTGAAGAAGGAGCTGAGCGCAGGAAATAATAGCCCTAGTAAATGTTGAAAGCCTCTCAGTATTAACACAATGCTCTGCAGCTTGGAAATGAGTCCCGGAGCCACAGAGCTTAGGGATCAGAAAGAAAGATGTAAATTTGATTGGAAATCTCATCCCTGTATCTGCAGGCACCATTACTCTGTTTGAGGCTTTCCTTGTGAGTAGGTATTAAAACGCAGTCTCTCTCTCATTTTAGGCTACCTAAAGTAATATCGTTTTTCTCAAGCAAAGTATAAAGATAAAGGTCTATAATAAAAAAAGTGGCTTTACATATCATCTAAAACACCTTAGAATTTATCATGTCACTGTAGGCATGTTTCATCAAAACCTACTGTGCACCAGGCATGTGGATGTAATAGAATATAAGCTCCTTGGTTGCTATGTTCATGGACACTCATATTCTGTAGAAGAAATTTTAATTTTGGATAACACAGCAAAGTAACGTAAGCCGTTGCCTCTCTTCCTCAAGTCCAGCTTTGGAGAGATCCTAGGGACAAAAGCAAAAGACGTGCAAGGGGTCCAGCACTTGACATCAAAACTGTGAAAAGCACATGGGAAGCCTGGTGGTGGTCGATCCCCTGTGTAGAAGGAAAATGACCGCCGAGGAGAAGCCCAGGGCCACAGGGAGAGGTGTGCTTGGCGGGGAGGGCACTGGCTGAGTGTACCCTCTCTTTCCCCTTGACCTCAGTGAACTATTGATCCTTGCCGCTTCGGTGGAAAAGTACCTGCTTCCCCAGCCCAGCTCTCACCAGAGGCAGTTAGCTGATGTTGGGACAGAGCTGGCGCCCCTCCGGGGCGATAACCATTGTAGGGAGGCCAGTTGGCCCCTGAATCTTTTCTCTTCACATCTCCCAGTCCCACAGCAGAGAGGGATCTTGGAAAAGAGCAGTTCTCAAAGTTCTCTGAGGGTGGGAGTCCCCAGAGGGTGCAGGAGTAGGGGACGGGGTAGGAGGAGAAATCAACTGGGGGTGGTTGGCTCCTAAATGCAGTGTCCAGCTTGCAGGGGTCTCTCTGCCTCACAGTTCAAGCCTTTGTCTCTCCTGAGGGTCCATGAGACTTGGGGTCCGACTGAAATTCCCAAGGGAACCTGCACCGGCCCCTGCCCAGCATGCCCACCCTGAAAATCAAGGCAAGGGACCCTCCAGTGCAGCAACTTCAATTAAGCTTAATAAACACCTCCAAAGAGGAGAATGGTGGGGGGTGGATTTTAATGACGAAGTAAGAATGAACAGTAATAAATAAGAAACGATGGGAGATCCTAGGCATGAAAAATACAAGTGCAGAAATGAAACACTCAACAGGTGAGTTGGAGAGCTGATTGGCTACTGCCAAAGAAGAGAGATGAATTCGGGAGAGAGAAATGAGCTGTAGGAAGTGTGGGCCAGTGAAGGAGTTCACCAATTTGATTTTTGCTCAGATACGCAATGACCTCCTGTTACCTCTCCCTTACAAAAACCGAAGCGTCGTCGATGAGACCAACATGGCAGGGGCGGGGTGAGGTGAGCCGGGTGAAAGTGTGTGAATGCTCTTCTGAGGGGAAAACACCAATAATAACAAGTAACCGCTCAGATCTAATTCATAAATTATACAATGGAAACAATGCACTTTGGTGGGGGGAGGGGAGATGGAATGAAGAGCACAGCAGGGTGGGGCTGCTCCCCCACTAGCCTTGGAGGTAAGAAATTTATTCTCAAGCACAGATAGAACATGTCATTATTCATATTGTGTCCCTTTGAATCAAATGAGCTGTCCTGGAACCTAATCTCTGAAATTCCTATCCAATTTATGGTCTTATTTCCAAGGGCTCCCCTTTCCCCCTAGAAATGACTGGTTCACACTCAAGTCACACTTTAGGGTAGCTGAACACAAAATACAAAGACATTCTTAGGATCCTGTTTCCACTCTTCCCACCCCCACCCTCTCCTGGACCCTTAGACTTAGGAGCACAGAGCATCCTGGGGAAGTGGTCCGGCGTTTCTGAGACTGGCTCATTGGGTAAGCAGGTAAGTTCTTCATTAACTAGAACGGTGTAACCCCCACTCTGCACGGCCACCTCCTCCCACCTCTCCAGTTACCTGCCGTTTTCTTTCCCGTGGCTTTGGTTCACAGCTTTTCCTCTGAATTCAATCCATCGGTCCTCCTCTAATTTCCCCGAAGTGTCTCATTACCAGCCCACGCCCCGTCGATTATCTGACCACCTGCAGGACCAATCCGCGAGGCATCTCCTCTGATTTCACGTGTGGGCTCGCAGCCCCGAGAGGTCGGGTAGTCCTTTTCTGTCAGAGATTCATTAAGGAGAGAGGACTGATTGCCCTTCAGGTATATTCCCTCCATAGTTATCAGCTTCTCGTTACGGTCCGTTAATCCTTCATTGGGATCACTCCTGAAGCCTGACTTCCACTTGGAAAGGTGTTGTGCGCTCCAGGGTGAGCTCGCAGCCTCCGAACGGGAACCTCAGGCATCACGGAGAGGGATACTTCCCAAACCAGCCCGGAAAGGGAAATGGGCAGCCCAGAATCTCCTTTATGCTCTTGGTTAACCGAACTTAATGACTGATGTTCATAAAGATCCTAACGAGGCCTTGCATTCATGTTTCTTTACAAAAGAGACTCAGTCGAATTTCTTCAGGCTCGCAACATTTTTTTTTTCTTTTTTGGGTGAGGGCAGTAATTGGAAAGGACAGAATCTTAAAGAACAGCATTTTTATCAAATTGTGTTTCTTCACTTTGGTAAATTTTTCCTCAACTGAAGGTTATGAGAACTTCTTTATTCATTCAACTTTCATTGAGTGCCTACTATATGCAAGGTTTGGGTAGGTATTGGGGATATCTGGTGAAGCAGAGATCATTAGTAGGTAAGTACCACTTGGGTGTGTTTACCTGAATAAAGGACAGTAATGGAATTCTCTAGAAGCTCTTCCAACAAATAAGATCTCTGATTCTGACCGTGCTCTGTAGAAAGGATCAAAACAAAGCTGTAACTTCTCTTGGAAAATCTCCCTGAACACGAAGTGCCGAATTTCTCAGGCGAGCTTTTTGCCTATCTTACCCCATCACTACCACAGAGGACCAGCAGGTGTTCAATTCACACTTGAGATGGAATATGTTATTTGAACCCTCTTTTTCTCCGCAGAGGTATAGGCGCAACTCAGCCAAGCCCAAGAAAGAAACTATGGCCCAATCTTAGGCATTCAGTTTTCTATGTATCTTCTTGTCACAGACATCCTTTGGTACTTGCAACTTAGGAGGGACAAGCATCTGTAAAATAGCTATTAAATTGCCCTCCTACCTTTCCAAATTAGAGCGATACTTTGACTAACAAGTAACGTGTGGTGCTCCTGTACCCCTGGGGGTGGGGAGCAGGGGAGTTACATTTTAGTAGGAAGAGACCAAAGGCCACATTTCTGGGAGTGAGGTGAGCCCTGAGGACTAGCCTAAGCTCCATGTTTGCAGGCAACCAGGGTTAATTACCTTGGGGTCCTGCAGTTAGAATTGTTGCATCTTTAAATGTTCCAAATCCACCCACCATGGGACAGTGACTAGGTCCCTCCCCTGAGGGAAAGAGTTTGGCGTTCCTATGAAATTTAAGGATGCCTACAGTGAATGGCCCAGAAACTGTACCACCAGTCAGACGTATTGGGGGGCAGGCAGATCCTGATTTTAATTAGGGTGGTCAGGGTGGGCCTCGTGGAGCAGGTGTAACTGGACTGTGAATGCCTGAAGGAAGAGTGGTGCAGGCAGGGGAGACAGCTGGTGACAGGGCCTGAGCAGGAGCAAGGCTGCCGCGTGCCCTGCGACCGGGGGAGGAGGCCGGCGGCTGAGCAGAGCGAGCAAGGGCACGAAGCCGGAGAGGTAATGACGGTGATGACCACACCAGGGTTGTATTCCAGGCCTCCAGCTCCAAGTCCAGACACGTTTTTACCGTAGTACCTAAAGAAATCAGAAAGAGCTCTCTGCACCCAGAATGGGCCATAAGAGTTAAATATAAAGATGGAGCCCTGGCTGGTGTGGCTCAGTGGATTGAGCGCTGGCGTGCCAGTCAAAGGGTCACAGGTTCAATTCCCAGTCAGAGCACATGCTTGGGTGGTGGGCCAGGTCCCTGGTGGGAGGCGTGCAAGAGGCGACCACACACTGATGTTTCTCTCTCCCTTCCCCACTCTCTAAAAATAATAAATAAAATCTTTGAAAGTAATAAATAAAGGCAGAGTCCCAGTTTTATCCTGGGCCATCTGTTCACCCACAGGAGAAAGTGTGGCTGCCCTTTCACTTACAATGATTTCCGCACCCCATCAGGTCACAGCCATCGCCGCACTGAGGATAAAGTGCTAGTCACTTTTAATGAGCACAACCTAGACCCTGCCTGTATCTCCCCCATAGTGAAGACACAGTTTAAATCTTAAGGGAAAGGGAGGAAACATCGTGAGGTGTTGAAGTTTCCCCATCAGTCTCTGGAACAGCACCACTGAGAAACTGAAGAGTTTTCCTCCCTGGGCACCACTGGTCTGAGCCCACGCCTCCCCACATCTCAGAAGACGGAGAAAGGATCGTCGAACAGGAGCCAGTAATAGTGATACCCGCGACCTTCGTTTGAATTTCATTTCCCTGGGGGCACAGTTTGGAGGCACAGAACTGATTTGTGACGGCGATAACAAATCGGCAGTATGAATCAAGCTCATCATGGTGGCCGATCCCAATGACGTGTGTGTGCTTGTCGGAGAGAAAGGCGTTTAAGCGCAGGCCTTCCGAGGGCAGTGACAGAGGTGAATTCACTGGAAGCTGCTACCTGGGGACAGTGGCTGTCTCTGTGGCTGGACAGCCTCAGTCCTGCCACCCAGAGGAAGTCTTTAAATAAGCATTTGCACACCTGGCACAGGGGGCTGCCCCCCTCTGGACTGGCTTGGAAATTCATGACTGTCCCAAGTGCCAGCCACAGCAGAGAAACTGCCAGTGACTCT
Source organism: Anoura caudifer (assembly GCA_004027475.1). Taxonomy (NCBI): domain Eukaryota; kingdom Metazoa; phylum Chordata; class Mammalia; order Chiroptera; family Phyllostomidae; genus Anoura; species Anoura caudifer. The sequence continues at coordinate 146,790 of PVKU01003889.1, read as the reverse complement.
GTCAGGAAGGGAGGTTTTCCGGACAAGACACAGGCAGGATGGACACAATTTTGAAACTTCACTCTCAGGCACACTTGGTCAACTTCATCCACGTAAAAGTATAATCTTCTTTGGGGGGCATGGGCTCTGTGGTTAGAAATCCCAGCCCTATGTTATTAGCTTGTGACCTTGGGCACATTTCCAACTTCTCTGGGGTTCTGTTTCCTCATCTTTTTCATTTTTGACTTTGCCAGGCTGTTGTGAAATTAAGCAGGATCAAATATGTTGGGTACCTAGCCAAGTGTTTGATATGGAGAAGGTGATCAGCGGCTATTACTATTATTACTATAAAAGGCCATTTAAAATCAGCTACGTTACAATAGGTAACCTGAATTATTTCTCCGTCCAGAAAGGCTAACTACGGAATTGGTCATTTTCCCCCCCCTGAAGCTTTCTTTTTCCCACCCATCAAAATCAAAATGAGAGCATCACAAAGAGGGGGTGATGATGAAGGACTGAGTGTCTTATCTTATGTCAAAACCCTAACATGAACTATGAGCCCCTCACTTCCCTATAAAAGGGCAAACTTCTCATTTACATTCCACACGAGAATCCTTGGGCTACAAGAAGCCTCATCCAGCTCCTGCGCATGAGAGCTTGTATTTGCAAACACTTTCTGGTGTCCAAAGGGGAAAACAGCAAGAAATTTCAGCAGTGATCTTCGCGATTCTAAACAATACTTGTAAGCCAATTGGAGATTTTTTTTAAGAATATATAAAGAATTCTTATACGGGAGATAAATGGCTGTGGAAAAAATACAATAAAATAGAAGTGAAAAAATAATATATAATGAATTCTTAGTAATCAGTAGGGAAAAGACAAATTTGTTCTTTGCAACCAAGATGGGGTGTTCCGAAGGATGCCCATTCCTCCAAAAATTAACAGCTGTTGTTAACCTAGTACGAGGGGTGTGCGGGGCACTCTGTAGGAAGGACCGCATTGCACCTCACCACGTTGGGTGTGGCACAGATCCTGTCTCCGCGTGGAAGATGAGGAAACTGGAGCTTAGCGAGGTGAAGGGCAGCTTGCAGGTAGCTGAGAGGACCAGTTCTTCACCTTAAGGCCATGAAGCCTGGAAGAGCTGACCGCAGCTAACAGTTCATTAGCGAAGGACAGGCTGCTGGTGAGGGCGGGGCTGTTCTCCCCCTCTCCGGCCTCCCTCACACCTTCCCTTTCCCTCTGCTTCAGCATCCTGTCACAGCCAGGGACAACGGTAGCCCCCACCAGATGCCCATGTCACTGCACGGTGTCCAGCCCAAGCAGGACCTTTGGTACAACTGGGCCAGCCTTCCACTTCCGAGATCCACCCTCCCCAGGGTCCCAGCTGCACAGCAACCCCTCCCCCTCAGGAGGAAAAGGGAAGCAACCAGGCAGGGACTCCCACCACCCGCTGCTCCCCACCTGCAACAGATCAGCATGCCGATGTGCCTCACGGCACCAGGACACGATAGCGACGAGACTGTCCTTTTCTCTTCCTGCCGGAACCACATTCTACACTCCAAGGGTCACCTCATTCTGTGGATCCCATATCAAAAATCCTTACTGTGACCCTGCCCTTCCCCATCTCAAGTCTGATTTAGGCCTTCCTGCATGCTAGAAGGCCTCGTTCAGCACAGGTGTCCTGCCCCTGGCCTCTCCTCGCAGGACACCAAGCTGTCTTTCTGCAGGTGAGCCCTGATCCCACCACATCCCTGCTCACACCTCCAGTGGCTCTGATGCGGAACCTCAACCCCTTTAGCAGCGACAGCAATGCCTTTCACAACCGAGCCATGGAGCCACCTGCGAGCCGAAGCCCAGGGGCGCACGCTGTGTCCCGGGGGCACCGTGGGCTCCTTCACACGCCCCAGCCCCTGCTCATGCCTGTCCTGCTGCCCTGAACTGCTCTGTCCTCTATGTGGTCATTCCTGACCCTTCCCTGGAGACCCAGTTTAAATTGGTATCTGCAGGAGGTGAGTGAGCGTTGGGACTACACTGATTTACAAACGGGGATGAGGAGAAAACAAGCTGCACACAGACCCACGGGCTTCCAAACAACGTCAAACGCACGTGGCGGAAATGGTGAATTGATTCTCTGGGAGAGGATGCATGCACTGAGCATACTATGGGGAAATATCCCAGTACCGGTCCTTTGATGATCAGGAAATCTCTCCTGCCTCCACTAGGTGGCGCATCCAAATTTACAAACATCAGAGCACCTCTCCCTTCACTCCGAGTCTATTATCACCACGATTTCTTTAGAGTGATTACAGTATTTGTCCACACGCTGCTCACGACAATGTCAACACTAGTGGTGGGAATAAGTATGCAGAAGGTAAGTTCATCTATGCAGTTGGTGTCGAATATCATTATTAAGATCGGAGCCTGAAGTAGGCTCCCCACCCCACCCCACCCCATCACTTTTGGTCACCGGAGATAACGTTTCTTAGTCACATAAAGGAACAGCTCAGCCTGCAGATGCCAAAAGTTCAACCCTGTTCTGAGCAAGCCAACGAGAACCGGAAATAGCTCTGCCTGACCGGACTGCAGAGCAAATGGGTGTGACGCCAACATTCCTCGGGTCTCTTCTCTGAGCCTGTCCTCCCCCTCCCTTCATCCTTATTAATAGTCCAAAGCCTCTGCCTTCAGGGCGGTCAATACGCTGTCACGATGGTGTGAGCACAGTAATTTTTTACTGCATGTTAAATGGTATTTACAGAACAACACTCCTATGGTGTTCCAACCCCAAAATCTTTTAAAGTAATAATGAAGCTATTTCTGTGTAGATGGAGATGCATATTGAACCCACTGCCATGAATTCTGGTCTGATTGCATCTTATTCCCTTCATTTTGTTCCAGGGCCCATAAGAGTTTCATCTGAATCGCTCTTCTCTTCTCTTCAGCCTCAGCACGGGGCTGCGCCGCACACACGTGGGTGCTTTTTTATAGGCAGGCGAGGAGAGGAGAGTGTCTGGCTCGCTCTTGAAAGGCAAGCACGGCCCACTGTAGAAGCTGCACAGATTGTATAAGCCAGGCTTGCAAGCATCTGCCCCAAGACACTGGCAACGCAGAAGCCCTGTGCAGTCAGCAGGTTACTGAAGGCCGTTCTCAGCCGACTCGTTGATTTTCTTTAGCGATTTCGGGACTGCAGCGCACAGGGAGGTTAGTCCGCCAACCAAGGTTTGCCATCTGCCCACGGAGGGCCACCAACATACTCATGTTTCATTACTAGGAACTCAGTTTAGATGTCACGTCTTCCAGGAAGTCTTCTGTGAATTCCCTTCCCATGTAAATATTTCCTCAGCACAGTTCAATTATCTAGTACTGCACTTATCACCATGGATTATAATTGTTAACGCAGCTGACTGATCTCCTGAGGCCGAGGATTGTGCATTATTTGCCCTGTTTTCCAGCATAATGCTTGGTACATAGAAGGAGGTACAATAAGTGAATGAATGATTATCCAATGAATAGGTAAAAAATGAACTGTACATTTCCTGGGGGAGTGAAACGGGGTCCCTATTTGGGGGGATTGGCACATTTTTCCCTCCTTTGTTTCATGGATGGTTGGTTTGTTTATAGGTTTAAAAAAAATGGATTCCATCTATATGGCAACATATAACCAGGTGATCAAGTCAATTTAATCAACAACTGAGCAGAAAAAGTAAAAATCATTATGTAAGTTTTCAAAAATTAATGCATGACATTTTAATTTACAAAAGGCTCCCAAATATGTTATTCCTTGCTTCTTAGAACAAGCCTGTAGAATGGGTTAAACTGGGATTATTTTACAGATGAAGGAACGAAAACTTAGGGAAATTAACTGACCTGAGTGAGTGAACGGCCAAGTCAGGACAAGATCTTCTGATTCCAGACTCCGTGTCCACTCTACCGCACCAGCATGCTCACTGACCGACACCCCTTCAGGTCAGGGGCCCCTGGCTGCTGGACTCCTCTGGCCAGTAGATTGGCTGATTTGACCAGTTACTGTGATATTCCTAGGCTAAAAAATAAAAATAAAAATAAAAGCAGGTTTTTGTTTTTTTTTCCCTGGCTCTGTCATTTATCAGCTGTTAGACCCTGAGCAGGTCATCAAAACTTTGTCTAGACCTTCAGTTTCCTACAGTCAGGATGCAAACATAAGGCTGGGTGAACCTCCGTCTCAACCCCCAGGTGGTTAGAGGGTCAGGACTCATCCTCATCATTCTCACAAGAACAACCACTATCTCTTCTGATCTAACCACATACCCTCACTGTTCTTACTACTTAACATCCTGCTATCCTTCCCATTTTGCAGATGCAAAAACTGAGGCATCGTAAGGTTAGGTAACTGAACCACAGCTACACACCTAGTCAGGGGGAAAGGATTAAACTCAGGTAATCTGGCTTCAGAGTCGGTGCCCTGTTGTGTGGAAAGCACTTAGCATGATTGACAAGACAGTGCTCAATAAGCAAAGCTATTGTTGTTGTTGTTATTGTTATTATTATTATTACTAAATGCGGATCTTACCAACCTATTAGGGGAGGGACTGTTCCAGCCCCATATTCAGTGCCGAGGGGCCCTAGAGCTCATTTATCTGGAAAGATGGAATCCTGAGGGGGATGTTTTCCTGGGGCCGCTGAGCTCCCACCCAAGAACGCCCAAGCCCGAAGCCCGAGTGCACAGTTGGTGCGAAGATCCCTGCTACTGCTTACAAAGCCATGCGAGCAATCAGTTCATATCAAGCTGTTATTAGGCTATTTCTGTAACAAAAATACTGTCTTCCTTGAATTTCTATGCAAATGCAAGGATGCCAACACAAGTATAGTTTATTTAAAGATCTTCTTGTAGGAATTTAATTTGTCCTTTTCAGGAAGCGACAGAGGAAAGGCACAGAGGTGAGCAAGACAGATTGGAAGTGTTCTGAGCTACTGATAAAGAAAAGGCAGCTCTTCTTCCTTTGATGCAAACACCAAGCCCTCTTCTCACCTTGGCCAAGGACAGAGCACCCAGGTCTGTGGTGGCCAGTAACACCTGGAGAGATTACCCGGGCAATTGTCTCCATGATGCGGAGTGACATAAAGGAAATCCCAGCCCCTGTCTGGACGCCTGGAGATAGTAGATCGGCAACTGTGAACGACAGCGTGCCTTGCATGCGGTGCTTGGAGTCCCCGGAGAGGGGTCTGTTAAAACCTGTGAGAAAGAAACACGCAAGCGCCATGTTTTGAGAAGCAACACAGTGCAGAGGGTAGAATATTGCACCTGGGGCCTCAGGGGGGTGGGGGCAGAAGGCTGGGGTCTGAGCCCAGCCCCACACTTAGGAGTGTGTCCCCTCAGAAAAGTGGGTAGCATTCTTAAGCCTCAGTTTCTTTGAGAAAATGGAAACCACCATAAGCATTTTTTTTTTTAGAGTTAGCGTTCATTTGGAAAACTACGAAACAGACGCCGTGAAAGCGCTTGGCAAACTATAAAGTACTATTGAACTGGCGGACGATTTCCTTCACTCTTCATAAGGAAGGAGGGGCGCCCAATGGGGAGTGTCAAACACCGGGAGGGACATGTGCTTTAACGGTTGTGTGGATGCTGCTGTCCTTCAGGCTGGGGCCACCGCGTCCTTGTCGGGCTGATAGTGCCACGGACTCGAAATTACATTCAGGTTATGTCGTGCAAATTAGAGTTAGGGATGAATGGGTTGAGCAGAAAATCGTGCGATTTAATATTTACTGTGTAACGCACCTAAATTGGCTGCGATCCCTAAAGGGGCTGATTTAGGCTATTAAGAGATAGTAATAAAAATGATTGAATCCCATGTAGTTCTGGAAGAAAAAAGTGGACTTTGAACTTCTTTTTTAAATTTATTGGTTAATTTTAAAGAGAGAGGAAAGGGAGGAGGGAGGGAGACAGAGAAAGAGACGTCAATTTGTTGTCTCACTAGCTGATGCCTTTGTTGGTTGATTCTCGTATGTGCCCTACCGGCGATCAAACCTGCAACTTAGGTGTATCAGGACGATTCTCTAACCAACTGAGCTATCTGGCTAGGGTCCAGACTTAGAGCTTCTTAGGAGAAACAAATGAGTTTCATAATGGCTTTTGATTAAGGCCTGATCACTGTGGACTGACTCAGAGGCAAATCATTGGCTGCTTAAAGGTCAAGCTGTATATAATAAGTTGTTACATGGGGTGACATGCAGAGTTAGGATCTCCCTTGGAAATGAATGCAAGGAGATGGAGCTTATCAAGAGCAGGTGGGCACTGGACATGATGCTTTCCTTCCCGTGGGCTTTCTTTTGTGGGGGGTCAGCTGCACCTTGGCTGAAATACACACAGATTATGACAACGCACATGCATACGGAAAAACACGATCCATTGCAAATGGAAGATTTATCACCTTGCCTCTTGGGCCCCATCTGGTAGCAAAATTAATGGCTATTTGAAAGCTATAAATTTAGAAAAACCCGTCATCGATGGGAACTCAGGCTTACGCATGCTGTGTGCTAAGTGGCCTACGAAACAGCCGATCCACGGAGAAGCATCGTTTCCTGACTCCAGTCTGTACACAGAGCCCCTATGTACTTGAAAGGCCTCTTTGTTTTCTAAAGAATAAAGCCACTGCAAACATTCTAATAAACAAACAAAACACACTACTTAGGCCCTGCAAGATGAACCAAATCCTGCAGTGCCAGTTCCTCAGAAAAGTGAGAGGAAAGGGATTTATTTCCTCTGCCAAGGAACTGAAATGAGAGGCTTGTCAGATCTGTCTTCTCCTCAGACAAACTCAGTGCAATGGAATTTTTTAAAATCTTTGTATTTTATTTTATTTTATTTTATTTTATTTTATTTTATTTTATTTTATTTTATTGATTATGCTGTTACAGTTGTCTCATTTCCCCTTCATTCCCCTCCACCCTGCACACCCCCTCTCACCCACATTCCCCCCCTTAGTTCATGCCCATGTGTCATAAGTTCTTTAGCTTCTACATTTCCCACACTATTCTTGCCCTCCCCCTGTCTATTTTCTACCTACCATCTATGCTACTTATTCTCTGTACCTTTCCCCCTCTCTCCTCCTCCCACTCCCCTGTTGCTAACCCTCCATGTGATCTCCATTTCAGTAGTCCTGTTCCTGTTCTAGCTGTTTGCTTAGTTTGCTTTTGTTTTAGGTATGATTGTTGATAACTATGAGTTTGCTGTCTTTTTACTCTTATGTTTTATCTTCCTTTTCTTAGATAAGTCCCTTTAACATTTCATATAATAAGGACTTGGTGATGATGAACTCCTTTAACTTGACCTTATCTGAGAAGCACTTTATCTGCCCTTCCATTCTAAATGACAGCTTTGCTGGATAGAGCAATCTTGAATGTAGGTCCTTGCCTTTCATGACTTGGAATACTTCTTTCCAGCCCCTTCTTGCCTGTAAGGTCTCTTTTGAGAAATCAGCTGACAGTCTGATGGGAACTCCTTTGTAAGTGACTGTGCCCTTATCCCTTGCTGCTTCTAGAATTCTCTCCTTCATTTTAATCTTGGCTAATGTAATTATGATGTGCTTTGGTGTGTTCCTCCTTGGGTCCAACTTCTTTGGGACTCTCTGAGCTTCATGAACTTGCATGTCTGTTTCCTTCACCAGATTGGGGAAGTTTTCCTTCTTATTTTTTCAAATAAGTTTTCAATTTCTTGTTCTTCCTTTTCTCCTTCTGGCACCCCTATGAATCAGATGTTGGAATGTTTAAAGTTGTCCCAGAGGTTCCTGAGCCTTTCCTCATTTTTTTGAATTCTTGTTTCTTCATTCTTTTCTGTTTGGTTGTTTCTTTCTTCCTTCTGGTTCCCCCCCCCCCATTGACTTGAGTCCCAGTTTTCCTCCCATCACTATTGGTTCCCTGTGCATTTTCCTTCATTTCACTTAGTGTAGCCTTCATTTTTTCATCTAATTTGTGACCAAAATCAACCAATTCTGTGAGCATCCTGATCACCAGTGCTTTGAACTGTGCATCCAGTAGGTTGGCTATCTCTTGGTCACTTAGATGAATTGTCTCTGGGGCTTTGATCTGTTCTTCCACTTGAGCCTTTTTTTTTTTTTTTTGGTCTGGTCACGGCTGTTACATAGTGAGGGGCGGAGCCTTAGGTGTTCACCAGGGTGGTGCAACCCAGTCACTGGGTTGTGATGCTGTATGTGGGGGCGGGGTCAGAGAGGGAACAATGGTGCTTGCTCCACTCTCTCATTTTTCAGTCCCTTCTGCCACTTCCCACAAGCAAATTGGGCCCTTCTGCTGCTGCCTCCCGGGTGGGTGGGCTTGTGTATGTTCTAGGACCCTGTGGGTCTCTCCAACAAACTCTCCTGTGAGGCTGGGAGTCTCTCCCAGCACCTTAATCCCCACAAGTGTCTTCAATCAGTGCTTTTAGGCTTTATTTCCCAGAACTGGGGCCCTGGGTTGCATAGTCTGTCTCCCCATTTTCGCCTGGTTTATCTGCATGCAAATGTGTATCCATGGTCAGCCAGCTGCCTTGCACACCTGGGGTCTTCCAGCTGCCACTTGTGCACCCGGGACCGCCAACCACTGCTTTTTCCTGCTGAGACCCCTCTCCTCGGGCCACCGACTCTGCCCCTCTTACCAGTCTTGATGAATGGTTGTCAGACTTCTGTACAGTTCAATTTTCTGTCAGATCTGGTTGTCTTTTGTTTCTAAATCTTTGTTGTCCTTAATTTTGGTTGTGTGAGGAGGCACAGTATGTCTACCTATGCCTCCATCTTGGCTGGAAGTTCAGAATTTTTAAAAATCTTGAATGAATAGTAGAATTGTGAGCACCATCATGGAACATATTTTGGAATAGAATGGTTGAGAGCATCTTAGATTTTCCCTTCTGAAATATGACAAGTGAGTGACAATGGCTAAACTCCGAGGTTCCTCCCAGCTCTGACATCCCATGATCCTGTGAGTCCATTGGATTGAGGTCTACCTGGTAGGGGTAGAGCCTCCTAAACCCATGGGATTTAGGACAAGTTTCACAAACTTAAAAGCCTTAGCAGGTCAGAGGAACAACGGAAAGGAATATTTGATTAGATGGCAACGGAGGGAGAACAGAGGAATGACTGTCCCTTTTATAAGGGTGCTATGCCCCGGCTGGGTGGCTCAGTTGGTGGTAGCATCATCCTGTACACCAAAAGTTTGCAGGTTTGATCCCCAGCCAGGGTGCCTATGGGAGGCAACTCATTGATGTTTCTATCTCACATTGATGTTTCTCTCACACATCCATGTTTCTCTCTCTCCCTTCCTCTCTCTCTAAAATCAATAAACATATCCTCAGGTGAGGATTAAAAAAAAAGAAGGGGGTATTATGGGTTGAATCATGTCCCCTACTGAATTCATATATTGATGTCCTTACTCTCAGTACCCAAGAGTGCAACTTATCTGGAAATAGGGGTGGGTGGTGCAGATGTAATTAGGTAAGATCCTATTGGGGTGGGCCCCTAGCCCCATATGATTTATGTCCTCATGCAGAGGGAAAATTTGGACACAGACACGTACACATGGAGAACTCCAGGTGAACATGAGTAAAGGTCAGAGTGACAGGTCTACAAGAAAGGAGCATTGAGATTTCCATCAAACCCCCCGGAACTGGGGGAGGGGCCTGGGACCGACCCTCCCTCCTGCCCTCAGCAGGGACCCACCCCATCAATGCCTTGATCTCCGACTCACAGCCTCTGGATCTGAAACAATGCATTTCTGTTGTTTAAGTTGCCCGGTTTGTGGTGCTTTGCTATGGCTGCCCTAGGACACTGTTACAGGTGACATCCATTTAGCTCCAACCCAATATTGTCACATGAGAAATGCCATTGCACTTCCTTCAACCTGTTCAGAGAAGTCAGAAGTATAGATTCTCTTCCATGTAAAATCCCCCAATTTAAAATGCTGGCAACAACTACAGAGGACTTAAAACACAATATAAAGATGAAGTATAACTGGTCCACAAGTTACAAGCAGGAAAGCTCCACTGTAAGGATTGCTGAACCTACCACAAAGTATCTTCTCCAAGATAATTAGACGAGCTCATCCATCTCTACTTTAGATTAAAGCCCAGGAAGGCTCCCAATACAGTGCTCACGGGTTACTTGGTGTGCTAACAGAACAAAAATCTAATTGTTTTCTTTTTTTAGCTCAAGTTACTTGATTAGACTCATTTATTGATTTTCAAACTTCTAAGCATGGAAATTCCATTGTCAAAACGAATCTTATGAATCTTAAAAACAAAAGTGGAGTCTTATTGGTATCCATTATATCATGTGTTCAAACATAACATTACTTATGTAAAGGTGACCATGACAATAAAACCACCTTTTGATCAATAAATATATGAAATTAACATTTGTGCAAACCTACAGAAATTTCATCATCTAATTTTTTTCTGGACTTTGTTTTGCTTGCAGTTTCAAAAAAATCCTTGGTTCATACAGATTAACTAGTTGCAACAGATTAAAAAAAAGCTTAAATGCTTCCCTTAAAGTATTTGTATTTCCTTTAACTGATTAAAAAGCTCAAAAGAAGAATAATAGGGGATTTTTCCTGCTCACACAACATCTAATATACAGAGTTCAAAAGAGAATCACAGAAGTTCTATTTCCAGTAATAACAGCCAAAGTAAATAAGGCCAACTCCTTTGCTGAGAAAACTTAGACAAAGTTGGACAAAATACTTTAAAAATCTGCTTGAAAGCATTGAGAGCTGATAAGATAATGAAGCCAAGACCTTGGGAGTAAAATGAGGCTCCGAAAAATAAGTTCACTTTTGGGGTCAGCTCTTCCACGTGAGGTCATATGCCACCCCTTGTGGGGCGGGTCACTGAGATGCTGAGAACCTTAGCAGGTCTCTGACGGCCTCAGGGGGCAGGGTTGGACTGGGACCCACAAGGCTATGCTTTAGGAGCAGAGTAAAACTGGAAGTTGGTCCTCATGGCACATCTCACCGTTGTATCACCTCAGTCCCCAAGGTGGAATTAAATGGTTTTGGAGTGGGGTTATCTCAGGCACATACCAACAGTACTAACAATGACAAACTGACACAAACACTCTCTGAAGTAATTATTGTTATCTTGGGCTTCAAATGATTCCTACAGACAATTCTGCAAACACAATGTGTAGCCTACAGTTAAAATTAATCAGATACCTAAAGACATACCTGAATGACAGCTGATGACCAGCAGCAGAAACAGGCCTGCCAAGGCACAGAGATGTCCGAGCAACGAAAATGCTTGCCCAAGCACGTGTACAGCAAAAATGCTTCCAGCGAACCGTAATACCCAGAACCGTAATTTTGAGCCCCAGAAGTAGAGGAGAGAGAAGATGGAGCTGAAGCAATATTTAATGAAGCAATGGCAGAGAATATTCCAAAACCAAATAAAAAAATCAATCTGCAGATTTAGGAAGCTCCATGAATCCTAAACAGCACAAACACAAAGTGAATAGAACTCAGACACACCACAGTACAACTTCTGAAACCCAACATAAAAAGAAAATGATAGAAGCAGTCAAAGGAAGGGGGCGGGGGAAGGTGAATTTTAAAGGAATACAATTAGACACAGAGACGTCAAAAGAACAGAAACCAGATATGTTGGTTTTCTATCGCTGAGTAACAACGTGCCGCAAACTGAACGGCTAACACAACACAGTTCCCACAGCCAGAAGTCCAAGTGTGGTTAGCTGGCCCCCTTGCTCCCACAAACCTGAAACTGAGGTGTACACCAGCCTCCTCACCTGGAGGTTCTTGGAAAGAATCCACATGGGAGAATTGCAGAATACGTGCCTTTTTCAAGCACACACAAAACTTTTCCAAAAGTTGACAATAAGCTGTACCATTAAGCAAATATCAACCAATTTCAAATCACACCAATCATCATCTCTGATCATAAAGCAATTAAGCTATAAATCTAGAAACCAATTCTAAAATAGATAACTATAAAATCAGCATGTTTGAAATTTAAAAAATATACTTCTAAATAACCCATGGGTTAAAGAAGAAATCACAAAAAAATTACAAAATATTTTGAATCGTATAATAATTAAAAATGCAAATGAAATTTGCAGGCTCCAGGAACCGTCACGCTGAGGGAATTTCCTAGCCCTAAACGTGGACAGGATATAAAAACAAACAAGTTGGAAAATCGGCAAGTTAGAGATGCCTCTCAAACTGAAGAAGCGTTAGGTGGAGAAATGCTTCCCGACCTGCGTGAAGCAGACACGGGCTGCGGATATGTATCTGTTCCCTTGCTTTGCTCACAGAGGGAGCCTAGAGCTACAGCATTGCGGCAGCGACGGGCACACCCCTGCCCGGATCCTGGTTTTTAATACCATTCTCCAGTGAGAGGTGCAGGGCTCCCAGGAGAAATTCTGATTCTAGAACCGGGGCATGAGTATACACGATGAGCCTCAGATATTTGGTAATATCGTATTGTGAGGAAGAACTAAACAGTAACCACGCAAATGCTGCAATGATACAATATGTCAAAGCCACCCAGAACCCCACGGAAGGAGTTCTGCGTGACCAGAGCTACAGCAATTTGAGCAAAACAAAATAGTATTAGATTGTGGCCCAAAGCATCAAATAAATATCCATGTGCCATACCAATGGAAGTACTTGACTGAATGAACAGGGGAGAATGGACAGATCTCCCATACAGAAGAATTTCAAGTACTTTATGTAGCTACTGCACCTTCCAGAACCGAATGCCCACTTTGAAGTGTGCACTACACACAGTGCGGCACATGGAAGCGGGGGTGGGGAAGAATAACTTCACAGTGGAGGAAGTGGAAAGCATTTCCTCAGCCAGACCACCAGGTCAATGCCAACAGTGGTGAGGCATGTTGGTGGTCCGTACCCTTGATTGATGTGACACAAAGGTGCTTTGCCTCTGTGGTCTTCATCTAGTGATGCCACCATCTGCAGCGTGCCCACGGAAGGGAGGGCATCGAGACTCATGCCTGCTCTCCAATGCCTCGGATTGGAAGGGACACCTGCCGTTTCCTCTGGAGGTCCATTGGCCAAAACTAGCCACGAGGTCCCAACCTACCTACGCAGGAAGTGGGAAATGCCAGGGGGCTCATGGAGAAGCTGGTGACTCATACTGCTTCTGCATCCTGCGGTTCTGGAAGAGAAAGAAGTGGATCTTGTGTGTGACCATCTTATAAAACCGGCACATTCCAGCCAAATACAATAAGCTTACATATTGAGGGCTTCGGCTCTCTCTCTCGGGCACAGCACTAAATCAGCCTGATAGATTTCTTTAATCCACCAGCCTGCGAACATTTTGCCTCTTATTCATTTCATAATCTCCTGGCAATGATGTATGTCTTTCACCAAATACTGTTTGGCTGCAGGGGTATATTACTAATGATGTAATTGGGAGCTTAAATTTTTATTAAAATTCTTACATATCTATCTATGCATTGGTATTTTTCAGAGAGATCCTAATAATTGTGAAATAGGATTTATTTTCTTTGAAACTAAAATTCAGTTTTGAAACTGACTAAAGTCTGCTCCTAAAATAATGTGCATTGTCAAGCGGTAAATAGCAAACATCACTATCATATTTCTGTACGTTGCCTCTTTAAAACGTTTGAGAACCAGAGCCAGCTGAATTTTTAGTGCTTGCAGCACCTTTTAAAAAATGGTCGCCCCTCTTCCCTCCCTCCCTCCTTTCATTACTTTCTTCCAGAATAATTCAGCCCAAAGCCAGCGTGGTCTGGTGCCCACACAGGGACAGTGCAGACGGAGGGCACGGTGGCTGGCCAGAGAGCACTTGGGACCTTGTTAGGACAAGGTGAGGCGGTGGCCACCTGGAGGAAGGGAGGTGGCTCATGGGAGAATGACCGGAGGTCCAAGAACCCCAGCTCTGTCCTAACCAACCGCTTGGTCAGAGACAAGAGACTCTGAGTCTCAGCTTCAGAAAAATGAGGGACTGACCTAGATCAGGGACTCTCACACTCTGTTTGGTGGCACTTTGGGAGCCGCAGAGGACGTCAGAGGGAGACCAGGACAGATCTCCAGCCTCCGACAAGCCTGTTCCTGCAGAGAAGCAACACTGTCTTCCGTTCTGTGGTTCACACAGGTCTCAGCATGTGAATGTGTTTGACCCAAGTTTCCTTTGACAAAAAAATAAAATAAAACGAAATCTGAAACCTCCATTTTAAAAGGTAGCTGGCATGGCTGTTTTATCTCTGGGCTTGTGCTTCAACGTTAAAATGTGTGCAAACCCTTAGTGAACGTGCAGAGGCCTCAGTAAGAAAAGCTGGATGGAGTGCCTCAGACAGCCCACAAAGGGTTGCTCCCTCCACACGAGGGAGATCGGCGGACGCCCCCTACGGGTCCACATCAGTAGTGCGCCCTTGCACACCTGTGTGAGCAAGCACTGCTCTCCACTGCAAGGGAAGCTGCCAAAGAGAGCAAATCAATTTAGATGAAGCCACTGCGGGAAGAAAGGTTTCTAAGGCATTGCCCAGAACTTCATGGACACTCTCAGCCTTAAGAATATCACATAAACACACATGTGCACACTTGTGTGTACACGTGCCTGCACACCCCTGCATGCACCAACACACACTCACACGAGCACATGCCTGCACACACAAACACACGTGCACATACCCCACCACACACAGAACAGGTACACAGCAGCAGATCTCTTTGGTGTGAGCCTACGTGACACATTTGGACCCAAACCACTATTAGAATTCAGAATGGGGGTGGTTGGAAAAGTCTCCTCCATCACGAAATCACAGCAGTTAGGACGGAAAGGAAAAACTGGAGGTTTTCTCTGAGGTGTTGTTCCCACCAGGGTCCAGGGAGCCACGCACAGCCCCACAGGCACGCAGTTCCTGTTACAATGGGCGGGTGTGGGGAAGGAGACCAGGGGCCCTGCCTTGAGCTTCTGACTCGGCCCCTCCTGCCCCAGGAAGGCTAAGGGGCTGGGACCAAAGACCGTTTCAGGAGCCCAGGGGAGACAGATTGCTCTGACTTAATTAACTCAGTCACAGGTAAACAAGGACCCAGGCACACAGTTTCTCCTTATTTCTCTTGCTGTCAAAAGAAAAACAAATGTGGCCTCAGGTAAGGAGAGACTAGTGGAAAGGATTGTAGCAGAGGGAGGGGCTCCTGCAGGAGGAAGAAGTGACTATTGCAAGGGGGGACCTCTGACCCTGAGACCTATGTGCATGTCAAAGGTCAGCCAGAGAGGGCTTTCCTTTTCTGGGAAGGATGAGCTTGGCCTAGAAAGAACCAGGAGCAAGGCAGCGTGGCGGACAGTGTGCACTGGTCAGTAGAGCAGAGGACGTTTGGGGTCAGCCAAACCCTCGGGGGGGGGCAGTTGGGAGGGTTGGGGAGCTGCTTCAGGCTGGGGGTGGGGCACGCACAAGGCAGGGGCCTGGGACAACCAGAGACTCTCAACCAAAGTTTGGCTGACGGCGTCTTTCGTTCAGACCGATCCCGGATGGTTCGGCCAATCATTTACGGGCAAACCATGGGAATTTGGACCCCAGCGGGGGGATTGGAGGGGGTCTCTGTCTGGTCTCGTGGTGGTAAACGAGGGGGTCACACCCGAGTCCCAGCCAAGTCCAGTGGGGAGGGAAGGTTTCCCACAGTCAGTCAGTTCCAAACCCAACGGAGCCTAACAATCCACGCAAGGACAGCGTGGTCAGAACAAGACACAGCATTTACGGGTGTCGTTTCTTTCTTTTTAAACTTTAAAAAATGTTTTCAATTACAGTTTACATTCAATACTATTTTGTACTAGTTTCAGGTGCAGCTGTCATTTCTAAGCACCACCCTTCATCTTTCCACCCCCCGGGCCCTCTCTGTGGAAAGGGCTTTCTTTGGGGAAGAGGAATTTATGTTGCAACCACGTCCACAAGGGGGCCGGGTGGCAGCAACGTCCCTCCTGATAACCGAGACGGGACATTGATTTCAAAATATTGAGGCCCAAGTCTGCTGCTTCTTACAATTGACTGTTTGAAAATCCATTTTCTACATGCTGCCCTTTTCTCTGACCTACAGATAAAAGATTATTAGGACAAAGCTCGAGCCAGTTTCCAAATCCCGGCACACAGAAGCCCAGTTCGGGTATCAGCTGAGATCTCCCTACTTCTCAGATACGCCGTTTACCTGGCTAGACCCCCACTTCCACAGTTCATAGGAGCCCTCCCTCCTCCGTTTTTGTAAATTCTCAGGAACTTCTGCCTCCCGGACGTTTGTGCTGCCCCGAGCCCAGCTGGACTCAAAGCTCCGTGCATCCAACGTTTCCAGGAAAGCCTCGCTGCCACGGAGCCTGTGCCAGTCTCGCAGTTCAGTGAAGACTGAGGGGGACGCAGGGCACGTAGCTGCCCCCGCGCCCCAACTCCATGTCTCTCACTCCAGGAAAACCGTTTGTCCCACACCCCGATTTCTGTTTACTTCTTATTTTTCACCCAGAAGCTCCTGATAGCTTATTTTTTTCCAGACAATTCAAGGCCATTCGAGATTTGCTGGGCATTAGGTTAAGCGTGGCCTGCTCGTAGCACACTTTTCCAGACACGTACGAACGCTCTGCCCTTTGGTGTCCTGCAGACCAGCAGCAGCAGCACCGCCTGGACCTGGACATGTGCAGATTCTCAGCTACACCCAGACCTACTGACTCAATCAGCCCAAGGCCACTGGGACCAGCTCCTGTAGCTCGGGAGCCACCTGGTGCAGTGGGTTGGGTTGTGTCTCCCCTCCCCCGCAGACTCGTGTCTACCTGGACCTTGAGAATGCTGTTACTTGGATTAAGGGTGTTTGCACATGTAATTAAGGAGCTTGAGATGAGATCATCTTAGGCTTAAGTCGAGCCACACATTCAATGGCTACTATCTTATAGGGGGCAGGAGAGGGACCTTTGAGAGAGAGAGTCCCCAGAGAGAAGGCCAGGCAAAGAGGAAGGTGGAGAGAGGAGCGATGCATCTACCAGCCCAGGAACAGGGAGGACCACTGCCAGCCACCCGACGGGAGGTGAGAGCCATGGAAAGCACTCTCCTTCCAGAAGAAACCGACGCGCCCGGCACCTCGACTCTTCTGACCTTCGGAACTGTGGGAGAACAAATTGCTGTCATGGTGAGCCACTCAGGTGTGTGGTCTCCTGTTGCTATAGCTCCGGGAGGTCACTACCCCTGGTGAACCCTGGGGTTGAGTTGTATGCCCCGGTCTGGGTTCTCTTTCCACTGGGTCCTATCGGTCCCTCTGTCTCCCCCTCAGCCCTGAGCTGGTGCCGGTTTTATGGTCCCCTGTAAGTGTGGCCAGACAGCTGCCACACACTCCCCTGCCCAACTGACCACCCGCCTTTTCCGTCCTACAGCCTCTTCCACTTTGACACGTTCGCTTGCTTTCTCCTGTCTCTCCTGGCTTTTGGGTTACATCTTCCCCCTCTGCTTCTTTATTCTCCAGGCCTGAGCCCTCGCTTTTCCTGTGTTTCCATGGGTCTGCTAGAATCTGCTCCAGCCTGCATTCTTTCTACATGAGCTACTCTGGGTCATTCTTGTTCTACAGACCTTCATTCACTTCCCTGATGCAGTAAATGTTTATCTGTCTTCCAGAAAGTCTTGTTGATTAGGCTGGAAAATACTGGATCAGGGCAATTCTCTGGAACACATTTATTCCCCTTAATTTCTTCCCACATCTGAGTCAGAGAGGGAATCCTTTTTCTCTGGTACTTCCTGCATCTTTAAGTATTTCTAGAATGCAGGGCTCTCTCTCTCTCTCTCTCTCTCTCACACACACACACACACACACACACGCACACTCCCCAGGAATCAGTAATTCCAGAGTCTTCCTCCCGAGAGGAGCAGAAGTCCATTCATTTTCATTCCTCACTTCCCTGCCATGTGGGTCACATTCAGAGTGGAATGAGCTGGGAGCAGTTTTTAGCTCATTTGTATTGCTTTGTGGAAGGCAGTTTCTTGTTACTGAGACCATATGTCATCTGGTCACACAAGGACTGCAGACAATACTAATTCACCTTCAAGATTAAGTGATGGACTGCGGATTTATCCTTGTGTCTTGTACTTAAAAATGCTCCTTGTTTAGAGTTTATTGAAGAGTCCACGCTCTATCATCATGCTTCACTGAGAAGTTGCATTTGGTCCTGATGAATTGATGCTTTTATCAATAAGTAATGCCCTTCTTTATATCTGCTAATAGTCTTTTCTTAAAGTCTGCTTAACATAAGCATGATAGCTTTCTTGGGCTTAGTGTTCAACGTAATGTATTTCTCCAACTTTTTTTTTATCCTCAGCCAAGGGCATTTTTCCCCCTGCTTTGACAGAGAGAGAAGGGGGGGCGGGTGGAAAGAGAGAGAGAAACATTGATTGGTTGCCTCTCATATGCCCCCAGACTGGGGATGGATGGGGACTGTATGTGTCCAGACCAGGAACTGGAGCTGTAACCTAGGTATGTGCTCTGACCAGGAATCGAACCTACAACCCTTCAGTTACTGGATGGTGTCATCCTACCAACTGAGCCACACAGCCTAGGGCCCAGGCTCTCCAACTTTTTAAAAGTAATTGAAATGTGTTTCTTGTAAGCAACATAAAATTGAGTCTTTTATATTTTAATCCACTTGACAATCTCTTGTTTTTTAACTAGAGTATTTAGTCAATTTGCATTTAATGTAATTCTTGATTAGGCTAGATTTAAGTCTCCCATCTTGCTATTTATATTCATACGTATATAATTTATTTGTAGTGGAATTTTAAAAAGTATTCACTTTTACTAAACATCCCTGTAAACTTTGCATTAATTATCAGTCTTTGAGGAACCACACAATCCGAGAGTTATAAGGGATCTTTAAGGCCAGTTAGCATTATTCCAGTTGGGAGAAGAGTCGTAGAGAGATGCGTGAAAATTTACAATTGAGATAAATCACCACCTGGCCAGTAGTTCTCAGGAATCATGACAATCCACTCAATCCTGTTATTTTAGGTCCTTCCTGGAGAGCTGAGGTCTTCAAAATACAGCGCACCTTCTCCTGAAGCCTTTTACTGCGTCCCCAATTTGGATGAGGGGAGAGGACTCTCTACACAGTCTCACATCCTTTGCCCCATCATCTCCTATTATTCAAAAAATAAATAACCTTCAACACATCCCGCATCTTCTATGTACAGACACGACAGTGGGCAAAGGGGAGGAGACTCAAGGTCAAGACCCTGACCTGGCCTTTGGAAATCCCAGCCTAAAGGAACCCAACCGTCACTGCGTCAGACACTTGACCGTGCTGGGGCCGACTTCTCTCTCTGGTTGAGCTTCCTTTTTTTTTTTTTTCTTTTGAAAGAAGCAAAGAGAAGTCAATTCCATGGCAGCAGAAGACCTACGGAGCTGCCAAAGGATTATTCTGCTGCCCCTTTTTTTCTCAATAAAAAGCAATATAATCCAGAGTCTAGACAGATTCACAGGTTTTAGCCCTTTCGCTAAAGGTGAGGTGTTTTTTGTTTGTCTGTTTTACTTGCAGAAGAACTGGATTCACTCACTTTTTAAGGTGATGGGGGCTACAGACAGCCAGACACGGGTGACGACCGCAGAGCCCCACCCGGGACAGCGAATGGGCGGGTCCGGCACCTTCCTGCCTGGGAACCAGCTGGCACAGCTTCTGCGAAGATTCCCCAGGAACTTTGCAAGCAGCATGTGCTCCCCTGGGGGCAATAATGAGACACTTCTACCCAGAGAAAGGTGCACACGGGCCCTGGGGGGACTTGCTTAGGAACTTCACTGCAGCCACAGTTTACTCTTCCAACTTGTCTCTCTCAGAAGGGAAAACTTAACCACAGATCTCCTGGACCACCTGTGTGTCATTCTCATTTAAATAAAATTGGGAACTCCCGGCCTTGTTTATTGCTCTCTGAAACCTGACCTTCATTCCCCTTTTCACTGGCTTGGCTTACAGCTCTGGGAGAAATTGGAAGAAAGCATGGGCTTTACAGCTCACGAAGCCAGAGTTTGATGAATGAAAACCTTTCACCTGGACAGGTGAGCGCAGGTGCGGACCGACCACTGCAGGCCATGCGGTGATTGCGCAGGCCTTCTGGCAACTTCGGGAAACATTGCGTGACTACCAGGGCCCGGGACCTTGAGTGTCTGACCCCGGGCCCATCTGCAGAGCGCTTGTGCACCACGCATGCAACCAGATCGGCCTGTGCCACTGTGCGTGACATGTGTCATCTCACCCTCTGCTGCTGTGGGACTCCAGTTGCCATTTCTTTCTCCCTTTTGCAAGTTCCAGATTTCCAATTTCTTAAGGACTGAAGATCTCACCTAACAAATGCTAAACTCCTAGAGCATTTTGATCATGAAATCATACAGGGAGTCTTACCTCTCCGAGGACTTTCAAAAGATGGAACCTTCCAGATCACGTAGACTTCAGCTGCGACGTGCACAGATAGGCTCTTGCCCGTTTATGTGTCTTTTACAACCCCCTTGTATAAGGTTGATGCTCCTGACAAGTTTTCTGAACCAAATTTCATCCGACAACCTCCACTGGACAAGTGCAGACACCGGGACCCGGGAGCTGACACGCCTCGTCCAGCAGATCAGCGATGGGCGCATGCCTTCCGTGTCCTGCCGTGGACATTCACGTTTCCTTTCAAGACTCAGCTGCACTTCTGCAGCCTCCGGGCCGTCTACAGCCATCCCAAGTCCACAGCTTTCCCCTTGAGATGAACTTTGCAGCGTCCCCTGGAAGGAATGTTTTCAGGCCTAAAATGCAGAATTTGCTAAGCTGCTCTCCTCCTTCCCTGCTTGGCTGGCTTGTCACAGCCGTCAGCTCCAGGCTCTCATCGATCTTCACGTCTGCTTTCCCACAACACGGTCCTCTGTTTGGCTTTTTTTCTAAGATTCTATTTATTTTTAGAAAGAGGGGAAGGGAGGGAGAAAAAGGAGGACAGAAACATCGATAGATCTGTTGTCTCTCGCAGGCGCTCCGCCTGGGGGCCTGGCCTGCAACCCAGGCCTGTGCCCTGACCTGGAATCCAACGGGGGGACCTTTCAGTTCGCAGGATGCCGCCCAACCCACTGAGACACTCCTTTGCTCTCACTGTCACAAAACAACAAGCCAGCTGCTCTTGGGGACATTCAACTCTCCCCTGCTCCGCTTCTCCCAGAGGCCAGGGACTGGCTGGGGGAAAGTTTCATGTGTTCAGGCAGGAATTCTCCACCTCCCAAAACTGACACATTGGGCTGGATCATTCTCTGTTGCAGGGGGCTGTCTGGTGCCCTGTAGGGTGTTTAGCCACATCCTCGGCCTCGACACACCGGATCCCAGGAGCACCAGCCTCTCCTCAAGCTGTGACCTCCAAAACTGTCTCTAGAGCTGCCGAATGTCCCCTGGGGGCAAAGTGGCTCCTGGTTGAAAACTGCTGCTTTCAGGGATCATGTCGGCCACCCATTGAACCCAAATACAGGTGACAGGGCTCTGTGGTTATCTACCTGGGTGGGAGTGGCTGGGAGCTAACCTCCAGCGCCGTGTCAGAAGCATAAGCCTCTGTGTTCTGGAAACCCACACTCCCATACAAGCTGCCTTTGTGGGGACGCCATGGATTTTCTTGAAAAACAAAGCTGGCTTTTGTGAGTTTCTCAGCACACACAGAAGCGCATTGAAGACGAGGGCATGACTGTGGCATAATGAGAAGCTTTCGCGTTTACGTAGTGTTTTAGAGTTTAATAAAGCTCTGCACATGTATCGTCCCATGTTGGCACGGACCTTCGAGGCGCTGCAGGGAGAATTTATGATGACAGTTATTACTGCTTTGTAAATATCATTCCCAGGAAACAAAATTTAGCTGGTTTTTAAAACCTCTCTGCTGGCTTTAT
This sequence comes from Anoura caudifer, assembly GCA_004027475.1. NCBI lineage: Eukaryota > Metazoa > Chordata > Mammalia > Chiroptera > Phyllostomidae > Anoura > Anoura caudifer. Next base: position 124,947 of record PVKU01003889.1, on the reverse strand, counting down.
TTTCTTGCTAGAGAAATTAAAGGCAGATATGTATTTTTAGGTCATAAACTATGTAAAATAGAAATAACTTCATGAAATATTTGCACGCTCTAGTGGGGTGTATCCTGCTGGTTGCTCACTCTCCTGTTTCCTGCCTCAAATGGAAAAATAACTCCATCACCTCTTCTAGGTGGAAAATGTCCTCTTAGCACAGCATGAGCAGGAAGTGGTTTCTGCTGTTCCGGAAGTTGCTGGATAAGCATTCTGCATCCTTATCGCCCCTGGGTAACCAGTGCAGAAAACAGCAAGCGTCCCCCACAGCCACGGTTCCCAGCATTCTCTTAGCATTTCCCTTGGATTCTTGATCTTTCAAGCTCATCACTGATGGTCCAGCAGCGTTTCAGTGCGTTCTCTTCCCCAGCTCTTTCTTTCTTTTTCTGAATTATTTTAAGTATATTTTATTGAATAGGCTATTACAGTTGTCCCAATTTGCCCCATTTGCCCCCTTCTCCACCCAGCACCCCCTCATTCCCTCTGGCAATCCCTCCCCTTAGTTCACATCCATGGGTCAAGCATGTAAGTTCTTTGGCTGCTCCATTTTCCCACATTGTTCTTAAGATCCCCCTACTTTGTACCTACCAGTTATGCTTCTTTTTCCCTCTACCTTTTCCCCCATTCTCCCACTTTCCCCTCCCAGCTAATAACCCTCCAAATAATCTCCATATCTATGATTCTGCTCCTTTTCTTGTTTTCTCAATTTGTTTTTTAGATTCAATTTTTGATAGTTGTGAATTTATTGCCATTTTAACATTCATAGTTTTGATCTTCTTCTTAGATAAGTCCCTTTTTTTAAAAAAAATTAGATAAGTCCCTTTAACATTTCATGTAATAATGGCTTGGTGACGATGAACTCCTTTAACTTGACCTTGTCTGGGAAGCTTTACCTTTAACTTTACCTTTATCTGCCCTTCCATTCTAAACAGCTTTGCTGGAGAGAGTAATCTAGGTTGTAGGTCCTTGCTTTTCATGACTTTGAACACTTCTTGCCAGTCCCTTCTAGCCTGCAAAGTTTCTTTTGAGAAATCAGCTGATAGTTGAATGGGAGCTCCTTTGAAGGCAACTATCTGCTTTTACTGCTTTTAAGCTTCTCTCTTTATCTTTAACCTTTGGCATTTTAATTATAATGTGTCTTGGTGTGGTCCTTTTTGGGTCCATCTTGTTTGGGACTCTGTGCTTCTTGGACTTGCATGTCTAGTTCCTTCACCAAATTAGGGAAGTTTACTTTCATTATTTTTTTCAAATAGGTTTTCAATTTCTTGCTCTTTCCCTTCTCCTTCCAGCACCCCTGTGATCTGAATGTTTGTACTTTTGAAGTTGTCTGAGAGGCTTCTTACCCTATCCTCATTTTTTTTTTTTTTTGGATTCTTTTTTCTTCTTGCTGTTCTGATGGAATTTTTTTTTCTTCCTTATGTTCCAAATCTTTGATTTGATTCTTGGTTTCATCCACTCCACTGTTGATTCCCTAAAATTTTTTCTTTATTTCACTTAGTGTAAATTTCATTTCTGCCTGGGTCTTTTTTATGCTATTGAAGTACCCAATGAGTTCCTTGAGCATCCTAATAACCAGTGTTTTGAACTCTGCATCTTATAGATTGCTTATCTCCATTTTGTTTAGTTCTTTTTCTGGAGGTTTTCTCTGTTCTTTCATTTGGGACATATTTCTTTGTTTCCCTGTTTTGGCAGCCTCTCTGTGTTTGTTTCTGTGTATTAAGTAGAGCTGCTTTGACTCCCTGTCTTAGTAGCATGGGCTGGTATAGAAAAGTACACCTGTAAATTGGAGGGGGTGGAGCCTTAGGTAGTCACCTGGGCAGGACAACCCGTGTGAAGCAGGTTGATGGAGTCTCTGATATGGCGTCGCCGCTCTGTGGCTCTGTGTGGGGGAGGGCTCAGAAAGGTGACGATGCCACTGCCTGGCCTCTGGAGTTCTCTCCGGGAGGAGGCTGTCCCCTGCACCCACCCTGATGCCAGACACTTCGGTTTCTCCCTGTGTGCCACTGGTGCCCTTCCAGCTGCTGCCCTGGAGCTAGAGCCCAGAGGGAGTGAGTCTGTGTAAGTCCTGAGTCCACTGCAGGCCCTTTAAGAGGAGTCACCTGAGAACCCCACAGTGTCTTAGAGTGCCCCAATCCCCAGTAGTTTTTGCAGCTAGAAGTTACGGGAACTTAACTTCCTGGCACTGGAATCCTGGGCTGGGGGTGCCTGGTATGAGGCTGGGATCCCTCACTCCCGAGATACCCCTCCCAATTTTTATCCACCACACAAGTGTGGGACCACCCATTCTGCATTTCCACGTCTCTGTGGCTCTGTTTCTCTGTGTCCCTGCCCCTTCTACCTGTCTAAATGAATGTGACTTCTTCAATTCCTTGGTTGTCAGACTTCCATTCGGCTTGATTTTCTGATAATTCTGAGTGATAGTTGTTTTGTAGGTTAGTGGTCATTTTTGGAGTGGTTGTGTGCGGAGGTGAGCCGTGTTTACTACACCTTTACCTCAACCAGAAGTCAAATAATTCTTCCCCTCTGCTTTCTTCTGCCATATTTGGACCATGTGATGGGCTTGTTCGGTGCCTCACACCCAGGAGGGGACATTTATCACCACTGTCTGCATTCTGACATGGCCTTACCTTTGGCCCCATGGGTCCATCTGCTGCCCATAGCCCAGAGCATTGGTGAGAAGACAGACCGTCCCTGCCCAGGCAGCTGCATGTCATCAAGGTCCCTCTGCTTGCGGGTGGTATGTCTTTGGGGCAAAATGGCCTGCTCTGTAATATGGGTTGGTGTAGCCACAAGCAGAATCTACTAGGAACTCTACTAGGCTCAAAACTACGCCTGAAAAAAATTGTTTTAATTGCGTATGGAATGTCGATGGGCACGGGTTGGGCACCTATATCCTGGCACTTGGTGAAACGAGTTGGGCTGGTTCATGCAGACTCTGCGAGGACACGTGGCGGGGGTCAGGAGGAGGGTGTGAGGACCTGGGATCCGACCCAGATTTGCCCAGCATGGGGCTCATGTTCCTGACACTGTGGGCACCGGATGCTTTACCTCAGCCAGAGGTGGTGGGACTAAAATGAAACTGCAGTCTGTGGGCTCTCAATCCATCCCCCAGGTCCCAGCTGCCCCAGAGAGTCCTGCTGGCCAGCAGCGGGCAAGGACACAGCCCAGCCGTCCGAGGGTGGCACGTAAAGTGGAGTTCATGACATTACCCTCAGAACCTACTTTTGGGATCAGAAAAATTTTCCGCCTTAGACACCCTAGAAACGATCTTTACATTTCTTGGCTGACTGAGGAATCCGTTATAAATCCACTTCTTTCTTTTTAACAAACTGAATCTGCTGAAACCAGCTATTTTCTTTTCTTCCCTTTTCTTTTTTTATTGCAGTCTCAACAAAGTCTTAGAATAACCAACAATCCAGGCAAATCCTCAGGATAATCTAAAGCTAGAGTGACCCAGGCTCCAAGCCACTGCTGACACGTAGTCAACATCACACTCTGCACAGAGAGATATCGACTTGAAACTCACCTGCCAGGGAGGCAACAGGTGTACGGTGGAGGGAAATCAATGCCAGAGATCACAGAGAGGCTAAACCACAAACAGAGCATGAGCGAGCTGCTACTTTCTTTGCATCCAGTCCAAGAGGCAGGGAGGAGGGGTCCTGGCACTTCTGGGAGTTTCCTGTTAATCCCGCTGCCTGCAGTTGGAGAAGAACAATACCTGCCTGAGACAAACTCCCAACCTGGGACGTGTTCTCGGAGCCACAGATGCAGCCATGATCACCTCCTACCCTGACAAAGGCCTGGTTCGGTTTGCAGGGAGCATCCTGGAACTCTGCATCATTGGAAATGGGATCTGAGGAGCTGCGCTGGGTGGCACCGCAGGTAAATGAATGGACACCCTAAGACGGGGACTGTGTGGGCAGGTGTCTGCGTGAAGTAGCAGACAGCTAAAGCCATCTGGAAGGCGGATGGATAGGGCTCATTAGCAGCTTCTGCTCCGAGGTGCAATATAAAAATGATTTGCCTGTTCCTTTCCATCACTCTCTTCTAGAGGCCACTTCGTTTTTAGCTGAAAAAGGGTGTTCACAGGGTAGGAGCTGATGCCTCCCTGCCTGGCATTTTAAGGTCACGAGGTGGGGTGGAGGGGGGCGGCTGCACAGCAGGCTTCCTGCCATGAACCCCAGTAATCTCACTGCCCTGAAAGCCCCAGGTGCCCACGAGTGGCTCTGAAACACGCAGAGCCAGGTGCCAGCTACCACATGTGATTTTTACAATCCAGCCAAAGCCCTGACCACCAAGCGAGACAGAGCCCACTCCCTGCTCACACCTCACAGGGCCTGCAGCCTGGGGTGGATCCACGTCCTTCCCGAAGCAGGTGGAAGCACAGAAGGACATTTTAAATCTGGGTGGCGAGCTAGGCCTGACTCGGCTGCCAGAGACTTGGCGAGTCTCGTTCCCCACCAGCCAAGATGCAAAGTCCCCAAAGCACAGAATATGGACCCACCGGGGACAGCCACCTTGCAGGGCATTTAGCAGCCCTGCACATTCCCAGCCTCCTGCGCCCTCTTGTAAGGAGACATGGCGGGGGTGGGGCGCCCAGAAGACGGAAGGCAGGTGTCACAAGGCTATTTTCTCTTTTTCTCTAATACGTATGTTGAGCTGCTCTCATTTATTCTGTTTGCTCACACAACTTAAGCAAGTTCATCATGGAAAAGTTAAACAATACAGTAATTCAAAAAGTAATAAGACTCTGCTATCTTATTCCCTATAAAAACATGGCTGGTTTTCCTTCCTATCTTTGGTCTTGCTCACATTTCTATTTTTCAGAAACGCTCTCCTGGACACTCGCCCATGACCCTGACCTTTCCAGTTTGTAGATACCGAGCACCTCTCCATGGCTAACTCTAGGGACGTTTTATTGTATACACAACGAGGCACAACGCTGGGGGATATTTGAGACATTAATCTATGTTTCCCTTCCCCTTCCTTTCCTCCCAACTCTCATCCCGCCCTTCAAAGCAGAGAGTAAGCTCTGGGAGTCCTTGTCCCACGAAAAGGCTACAGCCAGAAAGCAGTTGCCAGCAAAATGTCTCCTCTCTGGGAATTAGGTTCTAAAAGTCTGAGACCAGTGAGAACTGAGGTGAGTCTGAGGAGACCCCAGATGAAGGTCTCTGAGCCAACATGGAGGGAGGAAGGGCTGGTGTGCACAGGCCTCTGGGCCCTGTGGGAAGAGCCCCGACAAGGTGGCTGGAGCTGAGCAGGGAGTGGCCTGATGATGCATCCAGAAAGATGGGACCTGGGGACAGGGCGCCCAGCGTCAGCAAAGAGACCTCCTCCTCAGGTGGCCCAGGGCCAGCAGGGGGCCCTTCACCTAAAGGGGGCCTGTGGTCACTGCTATGAAATGACCATTGTAACTATAGCCACTGCCTTCCCATTACCTGTCCCCCAGCCATGACACCGAAGACCATCTGGGAGCCTGTCATGACCTGGAGGTAGGGTGGGTGGACGCTTCAAAACAATTGGGATCACCTTTCCCACCAGCCCAGCACTTTGCAGTGGTGTGGGGGGTGGGGTGGGGGGGAGCTTGAGTCTGAAATTAGGTTGATTAGATTCAACAGGAAGTGAGAGTTCTTGTAAATGAGTTGGGCTTGTCATGAAGATGAGGCTCATTCTAGGTATGTAGCCCATCCCACAGTGTTTAGTAGGAAAATGGTATCCATTGGGTTGGCCAAAAAGTTTGTTCAGTTTTTTTCCATCTGATGGCCCTTAGTTGTTCTGCGTTGACTTTAACTTCATGAAGAAAACAATTTCATTAGTTTATATTATATTATATTACAGCTGTCATATCAGTGTGCATTTGAGAAAAACTTATAGAAATTTGTAGCTATTTTAATATTAAAGGTGGAAGACAATAAGCTACATTTGGGGCATATTATGCTTTATTATCTCAAGAAGAGTAAAATGCAACTGAAACACAAAACAGATTTGTGCTGTGTAAGGAGAAGGTGCTGTGGCTGATCGAACGTGTCAAAAGTGGTTTGCGAAGTTTCTTGGTGCTGTTGACATTTTGGCCAAATAACTCTTTGCTGTGCGGTTGTCTGATGCATTGGAAGGTGTTTAGCAGCACCCCTGGCCTCTCCCCACCAGAAGCCAATAGCAGGAGATAGCTGACATACTCGAAGTATCCCAGTCAATAAAATTATTGGTGAAAATGAAAAATGTGTCTTATTTTATGGAAGAAAACATAATGGATTTTTAGTCAAAACTAATATTTATCTACCATTTGAGCTTCTGAGTCCTAACTTTTATTTTATCATATAATTCTTGTCTTTATGAAATTTCACTTATCATTTCACCTTTCTAATTTTTGGTCTAATTTTATGTTTACTAGAATGTTTCATATTTGCATCCAGTCTTTCTACAGAGCGAGTGGGTAGTACAGGCCTCTGGTGGTGGCGTGGGGTCCGTGTGCCCTAAGCAAGCGACCCAGGGTCTTGTCCTCCTTCCAGCTGACTCTGCAGTGGCAGGCCCAGCCGCCCAATGTAGGCCACATTCTCTGCAGAGAGCTCAGAGAGGAAAGGCTGCCTACCACTGCCGAATCTGGCCAGTCCAGGCCAAGTCTGGGTCAGGGCTGTCCCCCAAGTTAATAAGTCTAACCTTCCCCGAAACCCACAGGAACTGCCGCGACAGTGGCATTTGCTCATGTTTCGAGCTTTCTAAATGATAATGAGGAAATACGTGATCTTAGATACCCTTGGTCTTTTCCCTGTCTACTCTCTGAACTTGGACTCAGAGAGACAAGAGGGCAGAGAGTAGACAGGGAAAAGCTCACTAGCGGTTGGTCGTTGGAAGTGAGAGTTAGGGACAAGCCGGGCTCTGGGTGGCACGGTCACAGAGCCAACTTCTGTTGAGACGCTCGTATAGGATAGAAATCTGACTGCAGGGAGCCGAGCAGCCACAGGAGGCTGGGGGAGCTTCTCTGCAGGGGGCTGAAGAGAGAGACGGGTCGGTGACCGCCATAGACACGATTCGAGAGGATGTGGTCAGAACATGAGAGATGTGCGTTTCCAGGCTGAGAGGAAGCGCCATAGTAGACAGAGAGAAATGTTGAAGCCACACGACAAGGGGGTCTGAGCGGCAAGGTGCCGGGAGGAGGGAAAACCTTGGGATCCAGAGACTCACTTCAGATCCACTCTTGAGTCTTCCTTATCTTGGTGGCTGTTGCTTATTGCGTCACTTTCTTGTAACTGTCACTTACTGAGAACATCATGATAAAGAGGGCAAAATAAAATTTCAAAGCCAAAGAACAAAAACCTACCTGTCCTCTTGTTTTGAACTGTAGCTGCGCAGATTTATATAGTTGTCAAAACCACATAAAACATAACCAACACGTAAACTATATCAACTGCACCGAACTGACAGTGCATTTTATTATGTGTTTCTCAACGGAAAAAATTAAAAATAAACCCCTCTCTCCTAGAAACTGTCAAAATATCAATCAGGACTTGTACTGACAAGGATGTTTGCTGTAGTTTAGGGGCAGTCAGAATTATAAGGTTTGAAAACAAGAATAAAAAAATGCTTTTATTTCCCAAGTGTGATTCTGAAAGCACAGATGGAAACTGGAAAATCGCCATTAATCCTGCCCGTACCAGCGCCAACTAGATGGACGCTCCCAGGACATGCGTCGGGCTGAACCGATAGTTTGCGTTTTGTGATCAATAATATTGATTATAATGGTAGCTAGCATTATTCACTATTTCTACCAGCCAGGAGTTCTATGAATACTATCTCATTTCATCTGCCCCAGGAGCCCCTGAGGTAATGACAATTGGTCCCCATTTTCCCAGCAAGGAGCCTGAAGCTCCGAAAGGCTGCGTTACTTGCCTGAACAAAAGGGCAGATCTAGGGTTCAAGTCCAGGTGGGCCTGTGCCCCAAGCCTGAGTCTTGAACCACCGAAACAAAAATCTCCTGAAACTGTATTTTACATGTGAGTTAGGGAAGAGACGTGCTATTTAAGCAGTATTTTGGGTAAAATGAAACACTTTGTAATGTGGTAAATCAGGTTATCTGTTGCATAAGTTAATATTCCTTGCATTTGTTCATTTATTCATGACAGGGCATGCCTGTGTGGCCAGAGCTGAGAGAGAGAAATGGCATCCGACTTCACCTGGGGCGTTTCTTTCATGAGACAGGCATAAAAATACTCTAGAGAGGGAGGCTGCCCCTTTCCAGAAACTCCTAGAAAAAATCAACCCAATGACTTCTGCTTACATCTCGTTGGTTGGAACTGTGGCACATGGCAAGGGAAGCAGGGAAATGTCACTTTTTTGGAGGGAATGTTGTCACTTCCGATTGAATCAGTAGTTATAGAGGCAGAAGGATACTGAGAACCTAGACAGAAGTCCCTGCCGGGGAGAAAGAGAGAGGCAGGATGTACGGGAACCCGAAGACCAGACTCAGAGGAGGGCACACTCAACAGAGGGGAGGCAGCGGGGGCCAGGGCATCAGGCAGGGAGAACTTCTCAACCATCAGCGCTGGATGGGATGCAGGCCCTTGGCTACCTCCGCCTGTCCTGGCGTCACTCAGCTTGAGATGCAGAGGCTGGGAGAGGCATTCACCTGGCCGCATGTGGGTGAGGAGAGGAGGCTCTCTCACTGAGACTGACGGCTCGTCGATGGGTCCAGCAAAGTAGGTCCCCCCAGCGTGGGAAGAGAAATCTCCCCACTCCAAAACCACTCATGGCTCTGTTGGTGGGGAAAAATAAGGCCAGAGGCCAGGGATCACACTCACCGATCACACACCCACTTTGCTGGTGCATCAGGATTGGAGTGTGTGGTGATGAGTGGGTGAGTCTGCTGGGACGAGGTAGAAGGGCCAGCACCCCTTCTTCTGGAGAGGTCAACGGGGTCATAGCCCTGCCCTGTGCCTCACAGGCTACGTAGCTCAAAATGTGGGTTGAATTGAATGGAATCAATAAGAATTTCACTGAGGACAAAGTAAATCCACTGTAGTGTTTAATGAAGTGTGGTTGGTGAACAAGCTGCCCAGAAGCATCTGGAAGGCTCCGTAAACACATTCATTCATTGAACAGGAGGTATGGACCGAATGTATGCGATGGCATCGTGCAAGGAACCAAGGACAAAACAAGTGTCTGATACAATAGAGGATGAGAATATTGATCAACCGTGCTTTCCTGAGCTGAAGTGGTGAAATCTAACTTTGCTAGCATCATAGGACAAACCTACCGTGGGCCTATAGAAATGGAGATTTTACACTGCCCTCCACACCCATTTTGCGTTGCCCTGCTTGTACTTCCTGGTGTAAGGTAAAAGGTCCTAAAAACTGAATCACCCATACAATGTTCAGTCCCTGTAATGTTAAGAAACAAGAGTATACACTTGACTCCTGGTTTTCCTCTTGTTATTTGTTTGTTTGTTTGTGTGTGGTCATGAGAATACCATACAATTGGAAGGAGCACAGATTGAACACGAAGGTTCAGCAGACTCATTTTCATGAACACAGTTGCTGTAAGAGGGGAAACGGAATAAAATCCACCCTGAGATGGTGACTGAGCCCGAGCTTTACTTTCCCAGTCGTCAGCCGAGACGCCTTGGCTGGAAGCATCGTTTATGTAATTTGAACATATCCTCTGTTCTCAGCCCTGAGATAATCAATTTTGAACCTTCCGTTTTGGAAGCCAAGTGGAAGAGGCTCTGGATGGTCAATGAGGTGAACGCTTAGTCTAGGCAAACAGTAATGGCTCAGTGAGAGACGTTTTCCCCCAGAAAGATAAATTAATGTAACTCACTTTGGCAGCATCTCCTTGAACCAAATACATTTCAAAGTAAGGACAGAATGGGATGGCAAGCTCTGAAATTAAAATGCAGAGATACATCCGCATCAAAATCGTTTTGTCCCTCTCCACCTAAAATTGGAAGCTTCTGCCCAGATCCGACCAGAGAGTCTTTACTACAGAACTGATGCAAAAAGAAAACCTCAACGTTTCACATGGGTATTCTGCCGCAAACCCCTTCCACGAGAGGAGGAAAATCTGCATTACATCCTAGATTTACCTGCAGGAAGACTGCTCCAGGTTTTCATTCCATTATCACGTCTTTTGAGCTTTACTTATCATTTTAACTTTTTCTTCCACTGAGTAAAGAACTTTAATAACTAAATGTTCCAATGAATTAAACGAAAAGTTTTAAAGAAACTAAAAACTGCTATATAAGGCTATTTTATTTCATGAAAATTGAAATAAGCTAAAGTCAAACTAAAAGTTTTCATGAAAATAACCAGAAAGCATTCGAGGCGGGCATTTCTCAAAGGCAGGGAGACCCACGCCACAGGCTGAGAAAACACTCCTGGCAAAGTTTGAATGTCCTCTCATGAACTCAGGGAAAATGAAAGTGTTATTTTGTGATAACCATTATTGCATTTTAGTAGAGAAAAATAAATTCTGGATTTGTGTTTGTGTAATTCAAGAGATGTTTGCCAGCTGACAGATATTAAGTCTATAGGTGGAAATCTCAGTTTGGCTAAATTTGTTTTGCTGTTCACTGCTCAAAATGTTGACTTTAAAATATACTACATCCAAGTTGAATAAAAACAGCCATCAGGGTTTCATACAAGCATGTTACTGATTGACGGACTTCCTTCTGGAAAGATCTCGCCCTAAACTGCACGGGAGACACAGCCCTCCGTGGTCAACAGAGGAGGGCTGGACACCACACTGCCTCTCGGGACCTGCAGACCCAGGTGCCCAAGCACAAAATACCACATGGTCGCCTGCCTTGACTTAAGGTGGGAGGCGGCATGCTCAGGAGGCCCCCAGTGCCTGGGTGAAGAGAGCATTTCCAGAGCAGGGGGCGGGAGGCAAGCTGAAAATGGGGATTCCAGCTTCTGCCTGATGATGGAAACTCTCCTTGGGTCCACTGTGCTCCCACTGGTGACCTCTAACTTGGGTGAAGAAAGAGACCTGTCTTCCCCACACAGCCCCATGCCCCAGACATTCCCTCCTGCCTGCCCTCTCCACAGCCTGCAGTCCACAGCGCTCATTCTGTATTTAGGGCCTCCAGCTCCGCTCGGACGGCAGCACCCATAGTTGTTGTGCCCCCCGCAGGTGGCCCCAGCTCTTTAGTCCCCTCCTTCCTCACCTGTATGACAGGGAACATGGTAGCAAGACCCACTGCCTGGTGTGAATGCGAGAGTTAAGGTGATGGCGTACTTAGCACCCAGCCAGGCATGTACTGTGTCAGGAGTGGTTGTTAATGTTTATCTGTTGACACTCTTAATACTCGCTGACCTCCTTCTAAGTGGGGATGGCAAGGGACACAAAGATGATCAGACACAGCCATCTCCTCAGGGAGACCCCAGTTACAAAGTGGGGAACACGTCTAACACGAGCCCACTTACTATTGGAGACCAAGAATTCAGATGTCTTTTCAGGGCATGAAAATGACTTCTTCCCTCCAACTTCCTTCCAGCCACCCCATGTGTCCCAGGATGTCACAGCCGTTGGTCCCTCTCTCTCAGTGCTATTTGACCTTGCAGCTTCAGAAAATCTTTTATCCAAAGCCTTTCCTTCTCCCTTTCTCCAAATCCTCCGGGAATTACGATAAGTAGTTTTGGAATTGCATAAAGTGAGAGAGAAAGGGAAGCAGTGAGAGAGAGACAAGAGAGCAGGATCCACTTCTCCAAGGCCTGGCCAGTGCCCGCTGATTGGACTGGGCACAGAGAGGAAGTTTTGTTTCTGACTAATGGTCTTCACCCCATGCCAAAAATAACCAGGACCCAGGGGACAGTCAGCAATCAAACAGCAACTAGGTACCCAGTCCCTTCTACCCCTCTGTGCTAAAGGCATGCAAGACACTCCCTGAGCATTCATTTGAGAGTATAGAGGTGGAGGCAAGACAACCACACCATTTAGGAATTTTGCAGCCTGGTGAAAAATCTTCTAAATCAATCCCAGCTTTTACAGCTGAAGCCCTTGGGGTCCTCATTATTCTATGCTACAAAAATATAAGTGCCCACAGAGCAAGAAATGAGCAAAAGGCACAGGTTGGGAGTGGGGAGGACATGGGCCTGGAGGTTAATACAAGTTAAGGTGGATACAGCCAAGTGGTTAATACCCTCCGCCTGACGGGAGCCAACTGCACAGGGAAGCTGGGACACCCACAGGCAAAGATCTCTTCCCAGACTCAGGAGGCAGATGTGCACACCGAATTCACAGAAGCTTCCTTTACCCTTGGAGAGGCACTTGGGTCCAGGAGACGACGGAGTGGGATTTCCTACCGATCGTCCTCGATGGCCCCACCAAGTGCCATCACACTGAAGGGCACCGGCAGGGGCTCTCGACAGGCTGGCAGGAAGCCGGCTGCCCCCCACCCCGTCCTGCATGCTGAGATCTGCCCGGTTAGACCAGCCTGCCTTCCTGTTTTGTAGGGGACATCTATCCAGCACGGTAACATCCCAGAGAAAAAAATGAGGATATTAAAGGCTAAAAGGGCCCATTAATAAAGAAACCTTTTAAATTTAATATAGTGCTTTTCAAACTTACGAGAAGGGGAGGGGGGGAGACACACAGAGAGAAAGAGAGAAACTCATTAAGAGCCCACCTCTAGAACACTGTTGTTCTGCCTAAGAAGAAAGAGCAGAGGGGGAGCTGTCCATGGTCCCCCTCACAAGTGGGTTTGAGCTCACTATTGGTCACTGTCAACATCCACCAGGCTGACCCACCCCTTGCCCACTCCCCAAGTGTCATCCTGAGCATCCCTGTCAATAGCCTGCTGGGCAAGAATCCCATACAACATTCAGCTATAGCCCCAAATCAGACCTGAGTCCACGTGGTACAACCCATGATTGTACGGGTGACAAAGCACCCAGAGAGGGCAGGCAAGTTGGTGGCTCCGGTAGAAATCAAACTTAGATTTCCTATTACTCAGGTGGTACTCTATTCTCTTCCTTCTTTTACCTATTACCTGCCTCTCGGCCTCCTTCTTTGGCAGATAGGAGTCCTGGTTATGCAGCACACACCATGTGATGTCCCCAGACTTGATCTAGTACGCTTATAATGTGCGCCTTGTCATTTCTCCTCCAAATCGGCTCCACTTCCCACCCTGCTCCTGGACTCCACTTCCTGACGAACATCGCCACCATTCTGTCAGCCCCCCGCATGTGGAACACAAGAGTCCCCCGGGAGCCCTGCCATCCCTGATCACTACAGGGTCACTCGCTCATTGAAAAATACATCTCAATTGTGACGGGAATACAATGGTCAGCAGAGCAGACTTGGTCCCTGCCCTCATGGGGCTGTCAGCCTAACGGAGGACAGAGGATGTCCCCCTGTTCTTCAGATCCACACAGACAGCCCAGCACTAAGATGTGCCTCCTGTGTAACATCTCTCTTCTAGACCATAGTCCTCCTCCCTCATGAGGCAGGGCCCTCCTCACATTGAGTCAACATGGTGAGAGCGAATTCTACCTGGTCACTCAGCCCTGAGCTTGTCCCCTCTCCAAGTCATCCTGCACACTCTCAGCAGAAGAATCTTCTTAAGCCACCTTCACAGCATCCTCTCTTGCTACTCCCTAAGTGAATTCTGTGTGGTGCCCCATGAATCTATTCTCTACTCCTTGGCAAATCCTCATGCTTTCTCTCCTCCTACTGTGTCTTAAGTCTTTCCCCCTCTTCCCTTCTTATTTGCATAATAAAAGCATTTGAAGACTCAACCTTAATCCTGTCTCCTCAAAGAGAACATCAGTGCATGTCCCCAGCCCAAAGCCCCTTCCGAACCCTACCTCTCCTACTGAAAAGAGGAGAGGGTTTACTTAGCTTGTAGCCATAAATCCTTAAAATGATTTTTACATACTCAAAACTGGGTGCTTATCAGAATTGCCTATGGAGCATGCACCCCCATCCAACAACCCTGGACTCCACTTCAGAGGGGGGAACTAGAATATCTGGGGTAGGTTCTGCGCGTGTGATGAGTTTACAATGTGTCACAGGTGATCTGGCCCACAGTCAGGATTGAGAAGCACAACCACAGTGGGGACCCAGGGGCACTTCAGGGAGAATATGGCCCCTGCCTCTGAGATGCAAGCCAAACCCCCTCTGTTTACACATTTTGGGTAGAAACTGTCCATAGATCCATCAGATTCTAAGAGGTTAAGATCCTCCCAAAGCCAGAAGCAATGTTTTCAGTATTTCCATGTGCATGTGAGGGGTGTGTGTGTGTTTCCCATGAGACAAGGCCAAGGCTATCACTTTGGTTGAATGCCTCACAGTACATTACACATAGTAGGTGCTCAGTTCATAGGCGCTGAACAGAAATGGAAGACCTCCTGAGACACCTGTCTGCATGCTATTCCCTCAGGAGAGCAAGTACTGTCTGGGTCACACATATTTCTTCAAGTGTTCTGACTGCAAGTTGATATCCCTTCTTCCCAAGCTAAAAACTCATCGCAATTCTATCGTAACCTCTCTTATAAAATATACAATTGGTTCCAACTGAGTGTTGTGTGCACCACAGCCAGTTTTTTCCTAGTAAGTTAACAACTGGAAGCACCCCAGTAAGCCCTTCAGATTCCAATGAAGAGTCTAGAATTTCAAAGGAGAAACTCCTCGCCAGTAATAAAAAGCCAAATCTGAGTTCCAACCCCAACCATCTGAAATCTGCAGTTTGTAAAATTGACCTAACACTGCTAGCTTCCTCCTACCCTCATTATGAAAAAATGAAATTATAACTTGAAATAGTGCCCAGCACATCCTGGGTTTGATGATATGGTTTCCCCACAAGGACCATTTTTCCTTACCCCAGCCCACACCGAAGCTGAAGCCTCAAAGGAGCTCTTAATAAGATATGGAATCAACCCCAATGTCCATCAACAAATGAATAGATAAAGAACACATGGTATACACATACATGACCTATTACTCAGCCTTTAAAAACAACAAAGAAATCTTCCCATTTGCAGCAACATGGGTGAACCTGGAGGACATTATGCTGAGTGAAACCAGCCAGACGAAGACAAACACTGCATGATCTTGCTTATTATACGTGGAGTCTAAAATAGTCGGACTCGCAGACGCAGAGAATAGAATGGTGCTTTCCAGGGGTTGGAGGAAGTCAAATGAGGAGCTGTTCATCTGGTATAAAATCTCAGTTATGCAAATGAATCGGTTCCAGATATCCGTCATACAGCATAACGCCTATAGTCAACAATGCTATATTGCGCACTTAAAAATGTGTTAAGAAAACAGACCTCGTCAAGTGTTCTTACTACAAAAAGCAGACAAAAACAAAGGACCACCAGGGACTTTCAAAGGTGATGAATGTCACTTTGACTGTGGTGATGGTTTCACGGGCGTATGCGTATGTCCAAACTCATCAAATTGCCTCCATTGAATGTGTGTGACTTGTGTGTATTAACTATACCTCAACAAAGCTGTTTAAAAAATAAGTATGGGACAAAAGATGTGGGGCCCACTTGTAGGGCCAGTTTTCCTGCTCCCCAAGACTAGGCAAAGCTGAGGCTGGAGGAAGGAGAGGCCAGGAAGGAGGAGGAGTCGCGAGAGCAGGGTCTGAGAAGGCTGCACAGGGAAGAAGAGCCTTTTGTCTTGAAGATCAGGGAACTGAGAAGGAGGAGACAGGTGCCAAGCTGTCATAGGACATGGTGACTCCCCTGCTCAGCCACCAACAAACAGTCCTTGTATGGAGACGGGCCCACAAAGGACAGATGACCCCAATCAGGACAGAATGGCCCAGAATGAGTAGACAATGTCCCAACGAGCTAGAGAGGCAGCTGCCAGATGCATCATTTTTACTTTTCGAAATGTCTACGACCAGCATTCAATTGGAAGACGAGTACGACTTGGCTGGGGCTTCCGTGAATAACATCGCAGGCCAGCACTGGCTGATGCAGCCTCTCCCGACCTCTCACTAAAAGGCTGCCGACAACACAGGTGGAAATGAAAACTCGTGACACACACACGGAAGAAACAAACTGGCAGTCACCCTACTGGGAGAGTCTGGGAGAACCTCCTGCTACCTGCAAGACCTACGGAGAAGAGCGGACGCCCACAATCTGAGCATTATTGCTCAGATGCTTTGTTGCATTAAATGGAGAAAACCTATCAACCTTAAAAGTACAGAGCTACAGAGATACGCTCTCCCTTCTCCGCCGCATGTGCAGACTCAGCTCCGTACCAGCGCTGCCCAGGAGGGTTTTCTGTGGTGGCAGAAAGGTCTACAATCTGGGCTGCCCAACACAGTGGCCACGAGCCACACGCAACAGCCACGCCGTGCAACGGTGGTTAGTGCAAGGGAGACACGGAATTTTTCATTTCATTCAAACGTAACTAACTTAGAGTTGTGATAGGGGTTGATGAGATAAGAAGCATATGCAAACTGGTGAGTCTGGCACCAGCCACCGCCACCTTTTGCTCAATGCTACTTGTGCTGGTCAATGCTGCTTTTCCCCACGTAAAAAGAGAGGCAGAAGAAAGATTATTTTTGTGCAGTGTCAAATTTTCCAATGGGAAAATTTTTCATTTGAGAAAAATGAAAGGGAAAAAGTCCTTTCAGCTTCTACTTTCTTGCTAAAAAATTATGTTAATTAAGCACACTTTCCAAGGCCAAGAGTAAAACTTGAAGTGCCTTTTTGTATATAATATATCATTTTAAATATCTTTTGTTATAGAAAACAAATGGGTAATTTTTTAAATCAAATCTTTGTTTTTATTTTTAAAAAAATCAACCCAGTTTTTTTGTGTTAGCCCAAAGCAAGACAGAACAGGCTGCGTGGAGCACAGTGCGTCCGTGAGTAGACTTTGGGGCAGTTTTGCGGTGTCCTCTTTTCCCTGCTGACCCTGCTGCTGTCGTGAAATGATGCCACAGTGTCCATGAAGATTCTATCACCTGCGCTGTTTACACAGCCTTTAAATTCCTAAAGTCCACCAGGAACAGGACTGTGATGGGAAGACGGAGGGTGTTTCAGGTCTCGTGGTCTTTTCCAACTGTTTCCTGTGCTTTGGAAAAAGAACCAGGGGAATAATGACACAGTCATGCCTTTTTAGTTCCTGTTTACCCTGGGGTTTTGCTTCATGGGCAATCACTTTTTTATTTTTAAACACATTTAGCTTGCCAGCTTCCGTCATCTTTGCAGAGCCTGTAAATACAGGTCCCACTGCGATGTGGTCTGTGGGCTGCTTGGTCTGTGGATGGACCGGGGTCTGATTCCTGAGAATCTTCCCGCATTGGCACAAGTGGACAAAGCAAGAACCGGCGGATACGGCACAGCTGTAGGACACCACCAAGCACATCCATGGATGTGATTTCCGCTGACCTTCCTCACAGGGACCCTCTGAGGCATCATTCTTTCCATTTTGAGGACAAGGAAACGAAGTCTCGAAGAGTTTCAAATTGGCCCGCAGTTAGAAAACTGGCAAACGACAGAGCTGGCGTTCCAGCCTTCCGAATCCTCTTTCCACTGTGACCTTACAATCCTGGCATGTAGAGCTCTCTCTAAATCAAATTTACTTGTCCAGGGCCAAAAGTTCCTACCATGACACGTTCACTCAAGGAGATTGGTCCGTATTGTTAAGATCTTGGTGTCTGAGTGGGCTGCCGCTAATGTTCTAAACTCTGCGCGTCAGAATCTAGGCAGAAAGAAAGAAGATTCCGCACTGGCACATTGGGGGAAATCTGAAACTAAATTCTGATCTCTTTCCAAGGGTCATTTGCTGAAATCAAATGTAATTACGGGTTGATTTAATCTTCGGAATTGCGCAGATCATAGCAACGAGAGACCACTAAGGACAGAACCCAAGCCAAGTAACACAAGGCATGACTTTATTATTAAAATACGAATTTTAAAAGAGGAAAATAAAACAGATAACTAACATATCTCGTGGGCAGACAGTGGTGGTGAGATTTTTCTCTTAAAGGTACTCGGATACACACTACCTCCCCAGCAGACCTGTAACAGAACTTAATATTTTAAGCAGCGTAACTTAATATTTTACATCTCTACCAGCCCTGACATACACGTACACATACAAAGAATGCACTTGCAGTTCTTCTGAGTCAGGGTTCACAGCCACTCACTCATCACAAATGCATCAAGGAATCAAACAGGACTTAATTTACACAGTATCACGTTTGTTCAGGCTTACCGAACATCAAACAAAATAAAGCTAATGGCTACAGCTAAGTTAATATCCACGCACTTACAATGATTGCCATTTCCCTGGCTTAGGAACAGCCCTGCCCACACCATAGGGCCCTCACAGGCCACCTGGCTGCCACAGGGAGAGCATCCTGTGAGGCAGGGACAAAGCCCAGCTCAAACACCAGGTCACCGCGTGGTCAGCCTCAGTCATGTCCCTTGGCCCCTCGGTTCTCATCGGCAGAATGGGAAGAAAGGTGGCTGTCCTTCAGACCTTGCCCTTGCATGGGGACAGCCCTGTGGGGCCAGGGACCGTGCCTGTGTGTTCCCCGCTGTGCACCCAGCTCTGTGCTTGGAGCCTGCCTGGCACCGTGTTCAGTAAACACCCCTCAAGGGTGCATGAGAAATGATGAAGCATACATAATTCAGGTATTTGGTACAACAGCTACCATGTACGGGAATGGGACTGCAGGCCAGGAATGAGAAGAAAGAATTTGCATATATTATCTCATTTAAGACAACAATGCTCTGAGCTGAATATGATATTATTATGCGTGTTTTACAGATGAGGTGACCGATGTTGCCCCGGGCACAGAGCTGGCCACGGCAGGGCTGAACCTTGAGCCCAGAACTGTGCGACTCCTGTACCTACGCACTCGGCCCCTTCTCCTCTCCGCTCTTAGCTTTTCAGGGGACTTTCCCAAGGTTTGTACGTTATGTGTTCCAGAAGAACTGGCTGCTTCTCCTCCACTCACTTGTTCATTTATTTCAGTAATATTGACTGTCTCACAGAGAGAGTGCCTGATGTGCTAGGCAGTACAGGAGAGCAGGCTCACCACACACAGTCCTTCCCCAAGAAAGTTACAGTCTGGGTGGGAAAAAAAGCCAGATAAAGATAAGGAATAAATGATAACTCAGTGGTTAATGACGGTGCCTGATGCTGGACATCACAGGCCCCACCATAATTGCCTTCTCGGTAGAGACAGGTGTTAGAGCGTTCAGAAAAGAAGGTGGCCATGCAAACTTGGTCATCTGGAGAAGCTTCCAGAAGGAATATGGACCCAAGCTGGCCCTTGCTCTTTAACCGAGGTGGACACTCGCTTTTGAAGGTGGGAATCAAAGGCCCCTGAAGGGTAGGAAAGGGAGGCCGTGCTGTGCTAGAGGCCATTTCTAAGGTGACAGCAGTGGGTGTGAGCTTGGGCACATTCTTTAACTCCTCCTCCTCCTCCCTCATCCCTAGAACGAGATCATCGACCACGCCTTTCTCTTGACTTGTGACAGGGATTAAAGCAGATGGCGAACGTGGGCAAACAGACGAGTCAGCACCAGCTCCGATGACGGCCCGCTGAAGGCTGGCGATGCGGATCCATACTGCTTTCCCACTCTCAGAGAGAACCGGAAGGCTGTTTTTGTGCTGCATCAAGTTTTCCAATGGGAAAATTTTTAATTTTTGAGAAAAATGAAAGGGAAAATTCCCTGCAGCTTCTACCTTCTTGCTAAAAAAATTATGGTAATTAAGCATATAGAACAAATAGGAAAGTTAGAATTTCAAATGCTGACTTCAACTCTTTCCAAGGCCAAGAGTAAAACTTTAAGTGACTTTATATAAATACATATATATCATTTTTAGTATGATTTGTTATAGAAAACAAATGGGTAATTTTTTAAAATCAAAACCTTTGTTCTTGGCACAATAATTTCTCTCAGCATTTTTTTAGCAGCTGAAATGCCTTACTAAAATAAAATAGAGGAAGAAAACCTTATGTACCAAAAAGTAGCAAATTTTAAGAGGGCATGTCAGTGACAAACCAGAACACCCTCAGGGGAGGGATCAGGACCCCATGGCATGAGAAACAGCTTCTAAGTTCCAGCATCTATTGTAAGAAGAGGTGGCTTCAGGGCACCAGAGTCATCGTTCCCCGTGATTGACAAGCTGTCACACGAAAGAGGAAGGAAGTTTGTTCTGCCTTTTCCCGAGAAGCAGGAATTAGGCTGATTTTTTTTTTTTTTTTTTTTTTTTTTAGCTTGAAGGAGACAGATTGGACTTAGTATTTT
Organism: Anoura caudifer; assembly: GCA_004027475.1. Classification (NCBI taxonomy): domain Eukaryota; kingdom Metazoa; phylum Chordata; class Mammalia; order Chiroptera; family Phyllostomidae; genus Anoura; species Anoura caudifer. The sequence goes on along the minus strand of PVKU01003889.1, from coordinate 104,692 downwards.
TTTCAATACAAGGAGAAAAAGAAGGAAAACTGAAGGAAAGGCCCTTCCTAACTTTCTAACAATGACAAATCACTGGCTGCCGTGACAGACACGGACAAGCCCTTGAGCAACCCGGGAACCCAGCTGCCCAGGGTGCTGCTCTCACCTCCTCGCTGGGGTACTTCCTTGCTGGGGTCCCTCTTCACCTGCCCTGCCCACCCATCCTCAGCAGGACAGCCAGACTGATCCTTCAGGACGGAAATCAGATGCTGCCCATAAGAATTACCTGGCCACTTTTTAAAATCCTGATTCCCAAGCCATACCCCAAAACAATTAAAGTCAGGGCCCGGGACTCAGCATTTTTAAAGCCTGCCAGGTGACACTAATGTGGCTCAAGGTTGAGAGCCAATGCTTCACTCCAAAGGCCCGGATTCTTACACGATTGTGTGACCCTTGCGGAACAGCCCCCACGGCCTCCCTGCCCACTCCCATTCTCTCTGTCCTTGCTTTCAAGCTGCGCCAGCTCGCTTCCTGTTTCTCCATCACCATCATCCCCCCCGTCCCAGGACTCTCTGCCACCTGTGCTTCCATCTGCGGGGGCATCCTGCGCCCCACCTGACCAGGCCACCTTCCCGCTCCTGCCCACTCTTCAGACCTTATCTTAGCGAGGCCTCTCCAGTCCTCCCTACCTGGGCTGCCCACCGCCTTACAGAGTCTCAAAGCTCAGAAACACTGACCTCAGAGCACAAGTCATGGTTATTAATATAAACGATATTTGTGGAAGTACTTAAACAATGACTAAATCCCCAATAAACTGTAGGCTCCTGGGAAGGGGGGCAGCCCTGCCTGTTTTGTTCATCTCAATTCTCCAGCTCCTTGTACAATGCTGGCATCTGGTAGATTGGATGAATGAATGAATGAATGAATGAATACATTAGTGCTGTAGATGTAATTTCTACATAATTTAACATGGCATAATTGTTATTGAAAAACTCTACATTCAGACGTCTTTAGTGCTAGCTCAGTTCTGCCACTCCGCCCCACCCCCCTGCGGCTGCCCCCTCTCTTGCCCCAACCCCTCCTCCAATCTAGACGCCAAACTGGCAAAGGGATATGACTTCAGACTTTCCAGCCAAACTGCCATGGGTCTTAGGACTTAGCCACTTTTCAGTAAATAGTGATTACAGGCCAGCTGCTTATCTCCTCCGAATTTATCTCCTCATACATATGTAAAAGAAGGAAATTAATATTCATTTCAGAGCCATTGTAAGATTGAACTGAATTGCTTAGTACAGCACTTAGCACATGGTAGGCGTCGAGTAAATAGCAGTAATAACGCTGAGAATAACTATTATTTTCATGTTCTTCCCTTGTGTGGAAGTCCACAAAGCCTCCCCCCGTGAGTACTGGATTAAAACTTAACTCAGTCAGTGACAGGGCCTTCTCGCCCATGGTGTTCGCTGCTTCTGCGCCTTGCAGTTTGCATTGGAACAAAGCGGACCAAAGGATTAGCGGCTGCTCCACACCCCCAATCCTTAGCCAGTGCCGGTCCTTTTATCGGGAACCTCCTCCCACTACCTGCCTGCCTCCACCCCCGAAACGTCCCTCATTCTTCAGCTCAAAGTCTAGCCCACCCTGCTTTGCCCAAGAGGGACCAATCCACAGTCTTCCTGAGCTAAGACACATGCCCTCACTAAGCAGTGGCCACACTGTGTTGTTCTTGGTTTAGTGTCTGTCTGTCTACCCACCGGACTGCATGATCCCTCAGGCCAGGGATCATCTCTGTCCATGGTTGTAACCATAGATTCTTGTTTAAATGTCCGACATGTGAGGTTGCACATGAATCAGGTTGATGTAAACAAGGGCCCTCATCTCAGGTGCAGGTGATTCAGGGGACAGTCATTTTCCTCCCTGATTTCTGAAATGGGCATCCCCGGGTCTGAAGGTGCCATGAAGAAGTCACAGGCATCAGCTGGAGCTCGGGTACCCTGCAGCACCAGTGGCTCAGGCTCAGGCTCAGGTTGGGGCAGGAGAGCTGAAGCATCTCTCCGAGTCCTGGAGGAACCGCACAAAGCCCGTGCCTTCCTAGCATATGGCGAACAGAGCGTATCCCATCCCGATAGTGAATCACGACAGAGAGCCAAGGCACACCCCGAGGAAACCATTGTATTCTTTCCCCAACATCACTTTTAAAACATCTCCCTTTACAAATAATCAAATGGAAAAGCTTCCTGGTTTTAGAGCCAGATCTCCTCAAAGTAAAACAGCAATTTCCAGACTTCGTCACTTACACATTGCTCAGACGAAGGCTGCATGAGACCTATCGCAGCCTCTGCAAACAAGAGAGTAATGACTCTTCTGGCCAAGACCTAAGCCCGTGGGCCTCCTCTGCGGCTGTGCTAACCTCCTAATGCGCTCAGCGAGGGCCGGCTGTGCTCTAAGAGCTCAGGTGAGCGCAGGTTCACGGTTTGTTGCTGTTGCTATTGTTTAGTTGTTCTGAAAGGATAATTTCTGCATATGAAATGTCCATACCGATTTCAGTGAAGCTATCATTAAGATTCATTAAGGTTCAGTAATGGAACCAGCTCCGAGGTGAAAATATGCCTGCTCCAAAGCAATACGCAGCATCTCCTTCTGTTACATTATCAGGGCAGAGAGGACCTTCCAGGCTGCCACAATTTGAAAAATAGCCCAAACATGCATTTGCATTTCCTCTGGTACTTACTGTCCTGGGAAGGCAGGTCAGAGGGCCTCTCAGTCGAACGTCCTGGCCGCCCCACCCACCTTCTAGAGCCTCTGGCCTTTCCGTCTCTGCACAGGCGAGGGGCTCTGACAACCCGGACCAGGTCAGTTGGTTGGTGTATGTAGCCCCCGGTTTTCAAACTAGAGCTTGCTTCAGGATCACAGGGAGGGCTTGTTAAAAGACGATTGTTACGTCCACCAGCAGAGTTTCTGGTTTAGTAGATGGAGGGGAGCCAGAGAATCTGCGGTTCTAGCAAGTCCTCAAGTGAGTGCGATGTACTTACAATTTTCCCAGGTGATCCTGAAGCTGCTGGTCCAGTACCTGGAGAACCATGGCGTGGGTGGGACTTCTCAAACCAGACTGTGCACAGAATCGCCTGGGGATCTTTAGGATCTAGTAGGTCCCCTCCTCACCCTCGTGTCTCATTTGATTGGGGCTAAAGGAGAGAGAGTAACCTGTCCTGACACATTAGCGACATCAGCCTCTCTGAAATAGAGGCCAGCACCACCTGCTTTTGGAAATGAAAACAGATACAGAGAAACACACCAAACAAATGTGTAACTCATTGTATATGGTTTGTGTCCTTGTAACCACCAGACCAGAAGTTGAACTTGGCCGGCCACCCAGACCCCCATCCTGGAGCCCCTTCCTGATCATAATCCTTCATTATGGCATTTTGTAGGAATCACTTCCTTGGCTTTCTTTTTGGTTTCTTCACTCAGGTGTGTATCCCTTGGCACTAGTTTCATTTTGCCACTTAAAAATTATTTGATACATCTTTTAAATCCCTTTTAATCTCCAGAGTTATCTCCATTCCCCTTTTTTTCTTTGCATTTATGATTTGAAAAGCCTGAGTCATTTAACCTGCAGGGCTGCCAGCAGTTTAGGTTGGTCGATCACACGCTCCTTGTACAGTTCGGTGTGTCCCTCTTTCCCACCTACTTCCTGCAAACTGCAGCTGGACCCAGAGGCGTGCTCGGACCGCGGTTTGACGGCGCTGGCAGGACTGCAGGCATGCTGTGCTCTCTCATCAGGAGCAGCGTCCAGTTGTGAGGTGAGCAGCTACTGCTCCCTAATGCCTCGGTCTGCTAATTCACTGGGGGTTGCAAATTGGTGATACTCTAATTTCCTCTTTGCTTTCATTGGAATGCTTTTTGTGCAGAGATGCTTCCCCTCACGTACTACTTGTTTACCCAGTAGTACAGTTAATACTAAAAAAAGATAAATGCATCATTATTTCCCTTCATTTACCAGTGTTTGAAGTAATGAAAGCCTATACAGTTGATCAGTTTTTTTAAAACTATTATTGTGAACTCATGGACTTCAAAATATATTTGATGGGTTTTAATTCATTGCAGTTATCATCCTTATTGGAGCAAAAATTGTGCCGACTGTGGCAAATGGGAGCCTATTTAGTTTGGCTGGTGAGTCCTTTTCACATGGCCCTAGTCTAGTGGTCTTTGACAACTTCCTTACCGTCTGGTGGGACAATATATTCCAGCAAATATAGATAAATAATATTATCTATATATAGATAGGTAATATATATTATCTATCTATCTATCTGTCTCAACCTCTCTACCTTTTAAGCTTCATTCAGTATTAGTTTTGCAAATAATAGTTTTCACATGACCCTAGAGATCTTGGATAACTTTCTTGCCATCTGGTGTGACAATATATTCCAGCACATATATATATAAACTTATATATACATATATACACACATATAAATATATAGATTATACATTGTATATAGATTATGTGGATAATCTATATAATCAACATATTCCAGTATATATAATCTATATATCTATCTCTATATAGATATAGATAATATATATATATTTCAACCTCTCTACCTTTTAAGCTTTATTCAGTATTAGTTTTGCAAATAATTATATGCTCAATGCTCGCTGCCAGTCTTTATGGAAATATCTCTCTAGTTCTTTTGGTGGTCTAAGCTCATTCATCAGTATATTTTCAGGAGGACTATACCAACTGCTCACTGAGTTCTAGCTTCCTGAAAGTATATTGCACTCTTTATACTTTGAAGTCAGTTTTGATTGGTATAAAATCTCTGGCTCCCATTTTTTCCCCCCAGAGTATACAGCAGTGGGCAAAAGTGGGTTTACAGTGGAGAGAATTCAAAGATAAGAGTTTATCCTTGTACTATTATTTTTAATTATTGTATTATTTTCCATTTATTAATTATTGTATTATTTTCCATACAAACAACTGTAAACCTACTTTCGCCCCACCCTGTATTAAGGTTATTACTGTATTGTCTTCTGGCATAAGACATTGCTGTCAAAGTCTGGTGATAATCTAATTTTCTTTCTCTTCTGAGTCACTTGCCCTTTTTGTCCAGAAGCCCAAAGAATTTTTTTAAGTCTGGTAATTTTACTAGGATATTCCTCAATACTAGTCATTCTGGGTTGATATTCTCAGGTATTTTGTATGTTTTAAATACTTAGCTGTAAATCTTTAAAAATAATTTAGTAATTTTTTTAAAATTGCATTTAATGTGTTTATCTTCCTTGCTTTATTTTTCCCTTGCTTCATTTCCTTTTCCAAGGGCCAATTATCTGCATATTGGATATTCTTTGCCCATCTTCAATTTTGACACCTTTACTTCAATCCTTTTATCTTCCTTTCTTTCTTTTTGATTTTTAAAATCACTCTCATGTTTCCTATAGTTTAGCCTTCATTTTGTAAAAAAAACAAAAAAAAAAAACCTTAAAATTCTATTCCTAATTCTTTGCTGAATTCGGTGTTTCTTTTCTGAGCTTTCCTCATTTTAATTTACATTGTTCTTTTATGTCACATATCTTTTTCCAAATGCCATCTGGCTCACTTTGAGATAGTGGGTTACAGTTTTCTGGGGCTGCCTTTCTGGCATGCCTTCATTGTCTTTAAAAATATGATTCCTTTCCTTATTCTCATAATAACTCTGAATGGACTTGACCTGAAATTGTACATATTCAATTTTATATGAACTTGCTTTCTCTTGAACCTTTAGTAGGATGAGAGGTTCAGAACACATTTCCTAGTTTCTCAGTTTCCTATTCGGTTGTTTTCTTCCAGTATGCAAAATTATGATGGCCTACTTTCTGAATTTTCCTGGTGTTGTTTCTCTCTCTTACTTGTATCTGGATTTTCTCTTTCCTTTCCCCCTAACATCCATACCCCGCTCAATTTCGATTCCACTCCAAGATGGTTCTCCTCCACGCGAGTCTCTGTCCTGCAAAGGAGCCCTGGAAAGTCAGAGTCAGGTTCACACACACCACTTCCTCCCCTTTCAGAACTTGTCAAGAAATGCCGCCACTTTGCCCGGTCCCAGTTTTACTCACTGCTCACAAATTGATGGGATTTAATATCCAGTGACTACCTGCTGGGTGTTTGGGGTTCTCCTCATCCAGGACCTTCAGGTGTCTATTGCTTCCTGTACTTCCTTCCACACTGACAGGTTCTTATGGCTGTTGGAGGCGTGTTCCTACCTATTGGTATTATAGGGTTTGTGGGAGATGCCTTACCATCTAGTGTTTTTGTGAGTATTATTCATGAGTTTCTGGTTTCATGTCTTTTATCCATTTTTATGTGCGGATTCAAGGAGAGTCCTCCACAAGGCTGCTGCCACCTTTTAGTCATATTTTATAATATTTGCTGGAGGGACAGGTGACAGAATTCACACTTTCATGACGAATTTACCTGAGAGCAACAGCAGAAGGTAAACAAGTGGCCCCCTGTTCTAGGAAGCTCTGTCCAAGAGAACTTTCTATGATGATGGAAACCCATACCTATACCACCCAAGGCATGTGGTTATTGAACACTCGAGTGTGGCTAGTGCAGATGAGAAGCTGAACTTTAAATTTCACTTAATCTAAATCTAAATAGACACAGGAGCTAGTGGCCCTCCCATTTAGCAGGACATTTGTAAGAAAACCAGAGTGCTTCGCCTCACTGACCTTTTCTCACCTGGCTGAGCTGTGCTGATGAGAAGGACGCAGGCAAAGCAGGATGGCCTGCTTTCAAGGAGCTCACACCTTTTCGTAGAAATCTGCTGAGATGTATCAAATCCCTGTATTTCACAGACCAAAAAATGATTTGTGTCTCTGTAGTACAGAGCACCGGCAACCTTGACTCAAAACCCCAGTTTTCTGTGGCACTCAGAGTGACTTTGCAGAAATGCTTATTTATGGTCAAGCTCATTGGAAGGATCGCTTGGAACCTGATTAAATGCAAGCTACCATTTTCCCCCAATTGGGAAATGTCCTTGTTTTCAATTTTTCCAAATAGCTTTCTCTTCCATAAGCAATATAAGGGCAGGTATTACATCTGTCTTGTTCTTTGTACATATCATGCTCAAAACATTAACTCAACAAATTAGTCTGAGTCAACAAACTATTTAGCCATGGGCCAAATCTGGCCTGCCGCCTGCTTTTCATATAATCCAGTAGAGAGAATGATTGGACATCTTCGAATGGCTGGGGAAAAGCAAAATAGTCATAATATGTCAAGACATGTGGAAATTATATAAAACTCAAACTTCGATGTCCATGAAAACAATCTCCTGAAACAGAGCCATCCGCACTTGGTTGGCACGGCCTGTGGCTGCCTCCACACCGCACTGGTCAAGTGCCCACAGCAGACACTGTCTGAAGTCTTCAGTACTTGCTATCTAGACTTTTCCGGAAAAAGTCTGCAGACCCCCCAATACGTCAATACATGCCCACCATCTTCCCAGGAGAAGTGTTGTGTTTCACATTTTAGAAGAAATTAAACTTCTGAGGAAGCTTCCTCCTAGCTATGTCCAGAGAAAACTACATCCGCACCCAAATATACACAGCTGGATACCAGGGGGGAAAGCAGAAGCAGTAATGGAGTTATCAAAGTTGCAGCATAAAAAATAAAATTCTCAATGTAGGAATTTTTTAAGCTCATAAAATTTGAGGGAAATGGAAAATTTAAGACCTTGTCTCTCATTTGATTTCATAAAAATGCCTGATCTGAAAGCAATTGCCCATTCTAAACGCTTCAGCAAAGAAAATATTCGCTTATTCCTCCCAGATTTGGGGGAGAGGTTAGCCAGTGGCATCTTAAATCCGTGAGAGGTCTGAGCAAGCGTCTCCCGAAAGCGTTAAGACTTAATGAGAGCTGAGCTTCAGCCCTGCAGAAATGAATCAGGGTGCAGTTTCCTCCTTTGCAAACCTGGGTTTCCATCTGGAGTCCTTGCGGGGGGGAGAAAACATGCTTTTTAAGAGCAGGTAAGATCTTAATTGGCTTCTTGACCTTGCACAGCTCACCCCGGGAGCAAAACTTAATGTGTCCTGTTTGGATATCGGCAGCCTACTCATGAGTAACCCTGGTGTTAGGAGACGAGGGGAGGCAAGGGGAGACTGAATAATTGCAGTCTCTGGAGAGAGACAGCAAGTCATGTGCTACCATATACTAAACTGTGTCCCCACAATGACACAAAAACTCTTAAAGCTCTATCAAAAAAGACAACAGCAAAGCATCAAATAAAGCCATGTACAGCGCAAATCAAAGTAGAAATGGAACATTCGGCAATTGAATTTTAAAAGAAAAGGTCACAGCATCGTGAGGACATATAATGGAATATTCCAAGTTGGCTGCACCACAGAATTGCTTGAGATGGGGTCCACTCAGTATCCCCATTTACAGCTGAAGATGGTTGTCAGGGTGTTAGAGAGCAGTTTCAAGTTGGTTCTTTTAGTTTTGTTTCCTTGGGACCTTAGGCAGACTATCACATGATTTGTAAAATCCTTCTAAGAGTAGAACGATGGTCCAGAGACATTGTTTATGGCAGAGGAGCAAGAACTAGAGAAGTCAGTTGAAGCCACATGATAAATTTGCCACCAACAACTACCACAGCTGGGTGGAGGAAAACTTTTGGCTTATCAGGACATGACAGACCCATAAAGGGGCCATCAGAAAACCGTGAGCGGCACCGCAGCCTGGTGGTTCGAAGTCTGTGCTTTGGAGCTCAATGGATTTGGGGTAGATTTTCATCCTGAATCTTACCAGTTGTGTGATCTTGGGCAAGTAGCTGAACCTTATCCATGATACTGGGGGTAATAGTATCATCCATCGCTTAGACCAAATGAAAATGGACAAAGATGATGCTCATAGATGCTGAGGCACTGGGTCAACATTTATGACACCCAGGACAGTGCCGATGGCACAGGTGCCATCCTAAGCTAGTGCCAGATGCACCTCAATAGGGGAGCTATTCTTATTCAGAAAGTAGAAACCATCACAGACCCCTAAAAGGTGAAGAAGTGACCTCTTCTAAGGCTCCACCCTCATGACCTAATCAATCCCCAAAGGCCCTACCTCCAAATACCATCCCATTGGGATTAATGTTTCAACACAGGAATTTGGGGCAGGCAGTCCAGAGCATCATATACGCTGGATCTCAGATTTTACGTGTCACATATTTTGTGACCTAGGTTTTAGGGCAGTACATATCTCTATAGGGGACGTCACAAGCATGCAGCCACAGAACGAATGGAGAAAACAACCATCCTAACGAAATGCCACTGAGTTCTCAGGGCTGAAGAATACATTTCTAGGGAAAGCATGGTACCCAGCTTCAAAAAGTTGCTTAGCTCAGGAACTCAGTAGCAAAGATAATGAACTCTGGAAAACTCAGACAAGAGGCTCACATCATCATGGAGACAGCTTTTCTCCAAGAACGAACATGAGAAATTTGAATACAAATATTTTCTAAATTAATAGCCTTTGTCTCCAAGCTACATTACCAAAACTTGAAGGGAGTAAAATAAAAGCATACTTAATTTTCCTTTTTCTTTAGATCAGGTCAGAAGGTATTGTTTCACTCCTGACTTTGATGGTTATAGAAACTGCAGTTTCAGTGTTCCTTTAAAAGACTTGCAAAGTGCATGTAGGGTTTTCACTCTTACTGGAAAACAAAGGCAAACAAAAACAATGCATGTTGTGAAGAAGAGAAAACCAAGGTAATAGCGAGGAAGGAAAACCAAACAGAACTTCACCCCATCCCCGAAAACATCCCTGAAAGCACAGAACAAGAGATGGCAGAAGTAAGACCAAACGTCTAAAAATTACTCCAATAATTGGAAGTGGTTTCACTCTATCTATTAAAAAGTAAAACCAAGAACAGCGAGAAAGCTAGCTTGAGCACAGGTGCCAACCCCTCCCTCCCCTGCTTCCTCCAGCCCCTGTGAGGTGACTGAGGGAAAGAGGAACTGGGCAGGGGTGGGGTTGAAGTTCCCCGAGACCTCCGCGCTGCTTGCGACCCTGCTTGGCAACCCTTGAGCTGCACAGAGCATCCCATCCAGCGCAGGGCAACCTGTCAATGAGGACCAAGCGCCATCTAGCCTCTTGTAAGTCCTGGAAATAGTAAGTTAAGTTTTGTGAAAAACAGTAATCCAGTGATGTATTATTTGAGAAAGCAGGAACAGAGTGTGCAGGTGCCCCCGCCAGAAGTTTCCGACAGAGGTTCAGAGAGAGAGGCCTGTCTGTACATTTAAAATCCAATGGGCAGTTTTAGGGGAACGTGAGCGAGCGGGGCTTTCCCAGGCACCGGCTCGACAGCTGCGACCTGCTCCGGGAGAACACAGCCCTGGCACCGGGAGCGTGGGCTCTGCTCAGGCGCCCTGGATTCCAGGCAAGGGCACGTTTTGTGGGGCCTGAAACTCAGGCAATTTTTGAGCTCTCTTTAAGAAAAAGAGAGCCAAAAGTACGATCATCAAGTTTATTTGGAATGAGAAAAGGAATTACAGCAAATTTCAAATGTGACAAGCACCACAGCCCATAATGTCCAGAGAAATAGCTACTTATGCTCTGATCTCCTGTTCACGCGACAGTGATTGTGACATTTTCTAATCAGTGGAAGAAAGAAAACCTGGCCTTCGCTCCAGCACGATTTAGCGGCACGTTTTCGCTGCTGTTGTTACTGTTGCTAACTGAGAAATATTTCTTTTGGCTTCACAACTTATCAGTAACATCTTGCTTTTTTAAAATAAAGGATTGTTGTTAAATTTGGGCAACCTCTATGATGCTCTTTTTATATGATGTAACATTTGGAAGAATTCTCCAGAGACCAGCTGCATACTTTCGTGCAACCCAAGCCCCATTTCTTCGCTTCTCACTTAGTTCCAGTGGAAAACACCCAGTACGACCTGCCCCGATCTCAGGTGGATCAGCGCACATGGTGGCCGGAGCGTTCCGAGATGTCGTTCTTACAACCAGAAGGTAAGTGATAACTTGACTCCATGCAGAAGTGACCGAAAACCATGAAAACTACCCCACTAACTGAGTGAACTGTCAGCCAGCTCACCCGCCCCTCAGCCAGACCCCCACGGTGCCCCCAGCCACTCGGGCACCCACCCGACAGAAGTGAGGAGGAGGCTGACGTGGAAAGAGGTGGGCGGTCTGAATGGCCTGCAAACAGAACACCGTAACCTTGCAAATCATACCAAAACCATGACCGCACGCACACCTTGTAGAACTCGGGGAGCAGTGTGTGCAAGAGAGGGGCCCCAGAGCGTACAGCTCTTGAGCTTCCTGGGAACCCCCTTCTGCCTGCACGGACATCCTGCCTCTGCTGCCCACTGGGCCTTTGGCAAATTGCTTACCCACTTGGTCACCTCACCTGTACAATGGGGAGGAGACACCTATATCCAACAAGGCTGATCATGAGGATTAAGCACAGAGTTGGTGCTTACGATGGAGCCAAAAAGTTTGCCAGCCCTGCTCGTGCAACTACAGCGAGAGGTGCCGACCGTCCAGCTTGGACTCGGTGCCTGACAGCATAGCCTTCGTCCCATGTCACCCCCCAGTGTCACCAAGGGCATGTGCGGCCCCACTGTGGCTCAGGGAGGTGGCCCTTGCCCCAGGTTACAGAGGCAGTGGGTAGACAGACCCAAGTCTGTGGGACTCCAGACGCCAGTGCCTCTCCCTTAGGCCACGCTGTCCCTGGAATGGGCCACGTAGGGCCCAAGGCCATGGTCGCAGGGGCGTGGGAGGGAGGAAACAGCCCCCAGTCGCTGGCTCCCTCTGTGGAGGTGGCGGTGTCTCCGTGGCTGGTGGCAATGGAAAGCCCCCTGCTGGGCGTGCGGGGCTCCCCCGCCCCCACCCGGGGGTGCATGCACTGCCCATCTCCCCATGAACAGGCTTGATCATGGCAAACAAATTGTTTTACTTAAAGTGAGGTTTCAAATTGTGTCTCAGGAGGAATACTGTATTCAAGCACGGAGAGTTTGATTACAAGTGTTTCTCAAGTGATTTAAGTATTCAAGCATTCGAACTGGTTGTCAAAGTTTATATTTTGCAAAAAGTAAAAGTAATTGGTTCTTTCTGGAAGCCTGGCCATCTCTGCAGCCTCTAAGAAGACAAAAAAGCCCCCTGAAAAGGAGTTTATACTGCAGTGACCAGGGGCCAGTCACCAGGAGCAGCTCTTGAAAGGTGGCACCCAGTGCCTGTCCCCAGAGAGAAAGTCTCCGTGCCCCCAAACCAGCAGGGGGCAATCAGAGTTCCTGGGTCTCTAACATCCTTCCTGAATAAGGAACCCCATCCCCAGGGGCACCCTCACTTCCCTTCCTCCCCCTTCCTCAACCCTCCATGGACGTTCAGAGCCCCAGGACGGCCAAAGCAAACTGTGGGCTGCACAGCGCCCCCTCTTCACCAGGCTTCCTTTGCTGTGACCACACCTGTTTATGGGGAGTCCCTAGGGGGAAGCAAACCATCGGCTGCAGGCAGGTGGACGGACTCCAAATCCTCTTGCTACAGATCTGTCCCAGAGCCCGCCCCAATCCCCCCTCTGACATGGGGGTTTCTCTGGGGCACAGCAGGGTGGTTTCATTTTTGTTCAGTTGGGACAGATGTTTGGGTCACCATCTGAGGGGTGTGGGCATCAGCTACAGGCAGGGGACATCCTTGTGGTGGAAAGTGACCCATTTGGTATGGTTGTCAATCGTGCGTTCTTTATAGGCCCAAAACCTTCGGTGTTTCCCAGGGTGTTCGTTTTCCACGCTGCGTAATATGGCAGAGATGGCCACCGTAAAGAATGCATAGTAACCAGTGGTGCTGAGTTGGATTTCGGGTGCCCAGGATCCCTAAACTGTCCTCGGTGAGTTTGGTGGGTAGAGGGAAGGCTGGAGACTGGACCTCGCCTGGGTGGCAAGATGCCTCCTGGAGGGAAGGTTCTGGAGCTCCATCAGGACCCCTGCACTGGGCACAGGGAGGGGGACGTGGCTTTGTTTTCGTCCTTTGTTCTCCTTCCCAAAGAGAGTCCCCACTGAGCTGGGGCCCTCAGGCAAGACTAAGTGGGGACAGGCCAGTCCAGAGCTCAGAAGGGGCCACCCCTTCAGGCCATGCGATCAACCCACAGGCCAGCCAGCCAGGGAGAGAAATTACCCATCTCTAGTGGATGGCCGGGACACAGCATACCCAGCGGAACGGTCAGCCTAGGCTCCTGCTCACTCGTTTGAAACACGAGTGCCTGACAATGTCCCGGTGGCATTCAGAAGCAGAGCGAAAAGGCGCTGTGGAAATTTAAGAAAACCGTGGCTGCATCATCTTCAGCCCCCACTGCTGTTTTGGGTGAGGGTTTTGCAAAGCGAGCCTCCACAATGCAGTGTGGTTGACTTCCCCTTGTAATTTATAGCCCATGTCTGAGTTCATAGCGCCGCCCTCCCCCCCACGCCGCCCCTCCCTTGTTCCACTCTTTAGCCGCTCTGGCTCTTTGTCGCTATTTGTTCATGAAAGGACACTGGGGGCAGTAAAATAACGTCCCTGCAATCTTGCCTCTGGGCAGAGCGCTGACGTGTGAAGGGCTCTCTGATGGGTGTCAGGAAGCCTGACTTCTGAGTTCTGTGACCTTGACCGATAAACTTAACCTCTTGCGAATTGGCTCAATTAACTTGAGTTAATAAAGAAGCAGATTATCTCCAGGATTCCTTGCAGCCCCCAAATCTATGACCCTAAGTAGGGGACCAGGAAATGCCTGCCAACAACAATGGTAGGAAAACGGAAAATTCATTAATGTTTAGGAGTTGAGTGGAGCATCCGGGGATCCAGGATGACTAAGGAGGAAAGACTTGCCCTCCGAGGCATTGTGTGTGCTGCGTGAATTAGACGCTGATGGTCTCCGAGAGCAAACCCACACTCCCGTTCACCACCCGTACAATTAACTCCACCGAGGCAGGTGCAGAGCTACCAGGGTGAACTGCATTTTGCTGGAGCACAGGAAGTGAGGTGCCACATGCCCTCCACCCTGAGAAATGAACCCAACCCTGTTGTAAAGGAAACCCTTGTTACTTTTTAGGATGGGAGGTGAAAGTCTTGCTCCTAAGACACAAGGCAGCACCTCGCTCCCTCCCGAGGGTACGCACAGAAAGCCCATTTCTCCGGGGCTGCCACGCTCAGCTTCTTCCTGCCTCCGTTACTTTTCTGTGTGACTGAAATGAGACCTCCCTGTCCGCAGGTGACGGAGAAGAACACCACCAACCCGTACGCCCATGACCATCAGAACAGCAAGACACCAACTGGTAAGTGGTGGGCTGCGGAAGTTTGTATAAAGTTTGCGCAATGATTGTTACACCAGAAGAACCCAGTGTCACGGTAGATGACAAAGAACTTTTTATCCTAAAAAGGATCATAGAGATGATAGTCGTTCCTTGGGGCTGTCCAGTTCAAACCCCTTCTTACTGCTGAAGAAGCTGAAGCCCAGAGAGAGAAGTGACATGTCTGAAGTCACCAGCAAGAGACTGAAAGAGCCACGCCTGGCAGCTGGGAGGATGGCCCCTGATGGGGGCTGGGGCACTGCCCACCATCACGGCCTCTTCCCTAGATGATGTCAATGGCCAAGGGAGGGACACTTCATTGGAGGCGGGCCACTAGCTCTCTGTCCCAAATCTGGGGCAAACTTACACCAGCAGGAAGCCAGCTGGGGCTATCATTCTGGGCACAGGACCCTCAAAGGACAGTCCCCAAGTTCCTACTCCAAGACCCCTAAAGTTGGACCAAGAGCTTTGTCTTTCTCAGGGCCGTTTGTCCCGTGTCCTTCAATTCCTTCCTCCCAATACATATGAACTCCTCCCCATCCCTGCGTTTGTGTTACATTATTTCAGTTGGCTTCTCTTACTCGTAAGCAAAGAATCCAAACTATACATCACTACACTGTGACACAGGAATCCTCTGTTTCATTTTTAAATATCAACATTTATGACAACCTTCTAAAATCTGTAACATCCACAGCCCTGCCCTCTTCCCCACAATAGTGAGTGTTTCGTGGGAGACCTGGGGGCCTCAAAATGAATGCAGAAGGCACTGTGAGATGAGCTGGCTGTTTGCTGAGTCCACAGCACAGAGGGAAAGGTATTCTTGGGGAGGGGGCATGTGGTTGTTTTTCTTTTTTGTTAAGTGCCTAACAGGAAACTCTGTGCTGTGCCTCAGTCCCCTGAGTCTCCTGGGGAGCCCTCGGGTCCCTGCTACACAGCCCCAGGCTGACCCTCCCCAGCCCCAGGCCTCCCTGTGTTCCCAGACTCTGCTGTCTGCGTTCCAGCTTGGAATAACCCCGCCTTCCACAATCCTTCTGCTTTCTTTTCCCATCCCCTAAAAATTCAGTGCTGTCTGCTTGCTCTCGCGCGCTCTCTCTCTCTCTCTCTCTCTCTCTCTCTCTCTCTCTCTCTCTCTTTCAACTTCCTTCCCCCAGATCTCTGTAAAATTGCCGGCTGCACATCAGCTTCCCCATCATAAAAGACAAGTTGCATAAGCGAAGTGTCCTTTTTGCTCTCCACCCTATCCCCAGGACCTCTGTAAACACCTGACATCATCAGTACTGACCAGACGTCCCTCTTGTAGGGACGATCTAGGCATTCAGCGCTCACCTGCACGGCCATGACTCTGGTCTCAGACTTCCTCCTACTCGAGCCCTGCATCTCCATCTGCCTGTCTGCCTGCTCACGGGTAACACGCTTGTGATGGAAAATCTTTTCCTTTCTCTCCAAACCAGCCTCACCATCTGATCTTCCTGCTTCCGCTGCAGCAATGCCAGTCACCCCACAGCTCTGCACAGAACACAAGGTGGGGCTGCCTCCTCTCTTCCTTCTGCCGACCATGGCTTGTCCTAGAGCCTGCTTACTTGTCCATTACAAGGTCTCCAGCCACCTTTCCGTCCTTATCAGTCCAGAGGCCACGGTCCAACTCAGAATGTCATTCCCTTAGAGTCACCCCATTACCACGGGCCCCTCGCTGGCCTCATCGCTTCCCAAATACACTGCACACTCCTGCTCCATGTCCAGCTGCCACTTCTCTCAACTAATCACATGGTCAGCCACGCCCTACTGCCCACTGTTTTGAACCTTGGCATTCAGAGTCCTCCAGGATTACCCCTTAAACATCGTGTCCAGTCTCACAGCCAGTGACTCCCAAGTTAGGACCTTTCTTCCATCAGGCATTGTCTCCTGAACATGTCTTGCATCTTCTCCCATCTGGACTCATGCCCTCTCCCACCCCCTGCCCCAGGAGGCTCTGTCCTCAACTTTGTCCAGTGAAATCTCCCCTAGCCTTTGAGGCCAGCCCAGATCACACCTCTTCCATGAAGCCTTCCCTGATCAGCTCAGCCCACAGCTCTCTCCCCCTCATCTGAATTCTTATAGCTTACTTCCTCTGCACCATTCACTTGGTCTCAGAATATAGGGCTAAGTGATTACAGTGGATCATTAGTAATTTTGTCATGTGACTGTCTTATCTCCCCAGCTAGCTTCTAAACTCCTTTTGAACTGGGCCCGTGGCTCACATTTTCTCATACTCGCTACAGCAGTTAAGCTCCCTGCTTCCCAATCCGGAACTTCGTGACGACTGTTTGATCTTCAAGTAAGACAAGACCGAAATAAATGAACGTCAGGCTCAGAATCAAACTACGCAGATTCAGGGAACAGCATTTCCTTAGAGTGGTTTTAGATCATTTTCCCTCAGTAAAATGGGGTATTTGGAACAGCATCAACATCACATCTCAGATGTGGTACGTGCTAGCTTACTTCAGAACTTACGTTACTGTTACTGATGTGTAGGAGAGAGAAAATGAGGCGACCCATTGAATTCTCGTGAGGAGAGCAGGTCATCTGGAAGTGGACTGTCATCTTCCCATTTAAGTCACCTCGGTTCGGCAACGACACGGCAGCTTTAGGGATAATGAAGACTCACAAAGGGGACTCTTCTGTAGTGTCCGAGCTTTCAAGCAACACAGCAGAGTTATTCTTTCGTTCTACTTCAAATAGGTTAAACTCTCTCCATCCACTTCGGATTTCAGGAAAGTATCCAATGTGGTTTTTGAGCCACCCCCCCCACACACACACTTTCTTTCCCCTCTGGACTGAATGTGTGTGCCCCCCAAAATTCCTGTGTTGAAGCCTCATCCCCAATGTGACGTTATTTCAACATGGGACCTTTGTGACTTGATTAAGTCATGAGGGTGGAGCCCTCATGCACAGGATTGGTGTCCTTACAGGAAAAGACAGGAGAGGGCTTGCTTCCTGCCTCCCTGCTGCCCACCACGTGGCCTGCACAGAGAAGACGGCCGTCTGCAAGCCAGGCACAGAGTCTGCCAGCACCTGGTGACCTTGATGTCAAGTAAACGTGGGAGAGAGAAACAAGAAATGTATTTTGGGGTTAAACCACCCAGTCTATGGTGTATTTGTTACAGCAGCCTGAACTCGGACAGCACGCTGTCCCCAGGCATGTCCCTGGGCCTGGCTCAGCCCCTGCCACTGGGGGCATCTCCTGACAAATGCAGTTCCCTGGGTCCAATTCCGGAGATATGGCTAATAGTCTCTTGGGGCGGGTCAGGGAATACGTATGTCGGAATGCTCCCCTGGTGATGCTGATGAGAAGCAAGCTCTGGGAATCCCTGCTCTTCAGGCACGAAGAAGCTAAGTGGCCTCCAAGAGCCAGGAAGTGGCCGCTGAGGCTCTGCTGCCCTCTGCTCACCAGCACCGCCTCCGTTTGGACCACGCCACTCTCTCAGGATGTGTGCACACACATCTGCATGTCTGCTCACACCTCGTGCCTCTGCAGAGCTGCCTCACCTGCCTGCGTTACCCCTGCCCACCTCGCCCGTTCCCAGCCCCGCCTTGGACACGCATTAAATGTCACTCTTTCTGCGATGCCCTCTGAATGCCCCATGGCAGCTCGGAGCCCTTGCTCCTCTGCCCCTCCTGCTGGACATCATTCATTCCTGCGTGAGTTCAGTGAGCACCCTGGAGCCCCGGGTGGGTGTCAGGCCCTGGGCCGGGGCTGGGCCTGCGGAGATAACTAGGACACTGTTCCTGGGATCAAGGAGCTTAGAGTGTAACTGGGGACACCAACCAGGACGAGAGCTACAGCTTTTAACACCCCGCGCACAGAGAGAACACCAGACAGCACCATTCAGTCTGACTTTGGGGTCAGACTGTCCTTGAAAAGCTAGCTCTTCAGCGGAGGTTTTGTTTTGTACAGTTTTGCTTGGCGATGTATTTTGTTTGTTTGTTCGTTTGTTTCCACCAAGGGAAACACTGTGGGAAGATTCAAACGGTGTTCAAGACTTGTGATGGAAAGCCTTAGATCCCTCTCCCCGCACCCCATCCCTTTCCTGTTCAAAGCAGGCGCAACCGCCCTCTTGAGCTGAGCTTTTTTTTTTTTTTTTTAACCTCCACGCCTTTAGTAGTGTTCTTGAACCGCTGTCTTTTCATTTTCCACCTGTAGGTGTTTTTGATTGACTCTCCACTGGGGAAAATAAGGCTTTAGCCCACTGCTCGTGTGCACCCTTCTGTCTCCCATCCTCTCGACACAGCAGTTATTCTGGTTCTGATCCAATCACTACCCAGTGTTTACAATGTTAGCGTTTTAGAGCATAACTAACTTATAACTCTGTTTCTTCTTTTTCAAAAAAATCAGCTTAGTACACTCTGCTCTTATCATGAACTTAAGGTCATATTCATAAATAATTATCTAAACATCCCCCCAAGAAGCCCAGAGGCACTCGGCACTCCTTTGACCTTGTCTTCCCAGGGAAGCTGTCTCCCCCAGGTGGGCCCGGGGCCCTGGGTGCCCAGCACCCAGCCGCTGTCCTGGGAGCTCCTTTGCAGCAGCGCCCTGAGGACCCCCCTCCTCTCTGTCCTGTGTCGGATACTGCTCTCGGCGTCCCAAGTCTTCCGCTTCTGTGATAGATGGCCTGTTTGGGTAGCCCACATTCTCTGGTGTCCTCCTAAAAATGGTTCCCAGAGTTTTGCATGTCTGGAAGTGTCTTTCATTTGGGTTTCCCCAGAGGCAGATCTCGAGATAAGAAAGCCAGTACAAGTGGTTGATTTAGAAAGTGATCCCAGGAGGCGCCGATGGGGGAGTGGGGAACTGAGACAGGGAAAGGAAGGATACCTGTTGGGGGTTGTTAATGATCATGTCGCTGCTGTGGACAACTGGGCCTCGGTCCTGCCGGGACCTCAGGACACTGCATAGAGCATGCCTGAGAGATGTGCCCCCTGAGGAACAAGAAAGCCATCCTCTGCAGAATGAGCTGAAGGGATTAAGGGCTAATCCACTAGAACAGCTACTCATAAGCCCCCTACACCTGCCGCTGTAAGCAAAGCAGGGAAGTGAACACCGAGGAATTGTCAGGACAAGGATACTGAGAGGTATGTGGGGGGGAGGCAAAGAGAAGAGCAGGGCAGAAGGGCAATGCTGAGAACCAACTCAGCCTGTTCATTTTGGCTATGATGTCCCAGAACCCCTGTATGATTCTGGTTTGACCTTGTTAATAAAGCACAACACAGATGGAGAGAAGAGTAGAAAAGGAATTACACAACACACATTTTCTATTTTCTCCCTGCTATTTTAGGAAGAAAGAACATGTATTCCTTTGTGCTATAACAAGCAGGCAAAGACGGAGCAGCCACTCACGCATCTGGGCTCCCCGGCAACTGCTGCCTGCGGAGTCGACCCCAGGTCCTGACCCACTGCAGGTCGACCAGAGTGGCCTCCAGACCCTTTCTTCCACACAGTCTACACCCAGAGGTCGACCAGCACTCCGATCCATCACCACCTGTCTTTACCGTCCTTCCGCTGCCTGTAGGGACACCTATTATCGACGGCCCCAGGCAGGCAGCAGATTGAGCCAGAGAGGAATGAGTGAGAATGGAGCAAAGTTCCTGTAATGGGATACAGGTCTGCAAAAGGTGTAACGAAACATCAGAAGTAACAACGCACTGGCTACAGTAATCAGAGCAGCGTTTGTAACTCAGCTCCTGTCCAGGGCGTTTCACTTCCCACTTAGCAGGTACCCCATCTGAAAGCTGGGGGCACACACCCACTGCTCCTTCTCTGGAGAGCTGCCAGGAAGGAGGAATTGGCCGTTCAAAATGATACCTAAAAATCAGTGTGTGAGCACCTGCAAGGCACCAGGCGTGGTGCTGAGCGTTTTCTGTATCCTGATTCATTTCACAACATCAGAGTCACAAGTTTGCCTTTAGGTGAGGGCCCTTGTCAGAGTCACAGAGATGGAAAGTGTAAGAGCCCACTGATTTAGTGATGGGACCGCAGCAAGCATTCCTGAGCAGGTGCTATCTGGGGAGGAACCCAGGGTGTTAAGAGCTTGGGCTCTGGAGCTTGGGTTCAAATCTGGCTCCGCCTTGGTTTTCTTATCAGTAAAGTCGGAGTCCTAAGAACACATTTCATATGGGAGGATTCAATGAGAAGCACATGGACGCTCTCAGTAACTAGCAGCCGCTGTTAGGTGCGCTGAAATCTTACATTCACTGGCTTTTTAATCTCGATGAAAACTCTGTAGAGTAGGTAATTTATTATTCCCATTTTTCTGATAAGGGACTGAAACTTAGCTAGTAAGCAAGGCTAAATACAGACACACCTCAGGGATATTGTAGGTTCGGGTCCAGACCACCGCGGTAAGACAGGTGTTCCAATAAAGCGGGTGTTGCGATACAGCGAGTCCTCCTCTTGTTGCTGGTGGAGGGTCTTACCTTCAATTTGTAAACAGTGCAACATCTGTTAAGCTCAGTGAGAGGGGGTCTGCCTGTATCTTGTTCAAGGCAACAGAGCTGGAAGGAGCTGGGGGGCGGGGGGCGGGGGGCGGGGTGTGTGCCCAGGGCCCCGGACCCGGAAGACCCCATTCCTAATGAAGGTTTTCCCACCTCACCCTCTACCTCCCATGTAAAGGATCTTTGCACAATCAAAATACAAGCAAAACTATGTTCAGCAAGAGTATTATCATGTTAGTTCAGATCCTCTGAGAAACACATGGGACTGGATATGTAAGAGATTTGTTGGGGAAAATGCCTATGAAGGAAAGTAGGCAGAGAGCCTGCAGAGGCTGGGAGCGTGTCAGGACCCTGCGTAGGCCAATGGGGGAGAGAGGGCAGGAAGGCGCAGAGTGGGAAGAGTCGTAGACCACAGGCCAAGGCCAACGGGGAGCCCTGGAGCCGAAACCTCCTGGCAGAGGATCCTTGTGTCTCCCAGAAGCAAGCGTCTCTTAGAACTCCTACAAGCTCAGTCATTGGCCAAGAGCGGTGAGTGGGAAGAACGATACAAACAGGGTGGTGGACTTCAGCCGGGACCATGGCCAGGTGGGCTCCTCCCAGTTCAAGGTGAGAGGTGCTTTTCACAGCTATCACGACTAGATGCCAGCAGCACCCCCACCACTGTCTCACCCCATCCTTCCCTTGTGACACACCAAAATGTCTCCAGACATTGCCCAATGTCCCCTGGGGAGGAAGGACAAAAATCACTCCTGACTGAGAATCACTATTCTGACAAAGGCTGTGACTACTTGTCTACTTGTTCTCTGCAGTTGCATGTCCTGCTGGTACTTGGGAAACAAGACTGCCAGGTATGGCTGGACAGGTTATTCACTACGCAAGGACACCTGGCCACAGGTATAAGGAAGAGCTAAAATCCAGCCCTAGCTCTGTTTGCCAAGCCACGGGCCCTGGAATGGGGCTGTGTCTTGGAGGAAAAGGCCTCTTTAGAACTCACATATAGATACCTTCTATCAGCAAAATTAAAAAGTGGTAGGAAGACTAGAATGTCAGATGCTAAATTCATCGAGCCCAACTCCTTCCATCCTACAGAGTGGAACACCGAGGCCCAGTGAATTCTGGGAGAATAACTCCGAGGAATTTACCCAGCCTGAATTTAGACAGAAAACTAGGGAAGAAAAGAGAGAAGTTATCGTGCTTCAGGGACCATCAAACAGAGGAAAATCCAACGCACCTTTTGGAGAAGGGCCCATCCACGGGTTGGGGAAGGAAATACAATCCAGTGTGCGGGCAGGTGCAGACAAAGGAGAGAGGACCCTTCCGGTGGAAGATGGCCGGGGGGGAGGAATGGAACATACTGGGGACCACACAGGACATGACCCCAGAGAGGAACAAGCTGATGCTCACTGCAGACTGAGATCAGCTCAGCACCAGGGCTGGTGTCTGACTGACCTTTGCGGCCTGTGGGCTTATGCCTGGCCCCTACTGCACGGAGCAGAAACACAACAAAGCAACCCTGGGCAAAAAAATTGTTGACTGTGGACATGGCTGAGGCCGAAACAGGAAGTCTTCCCAGTGGAAAGGGCAGACTGGCCGGAGGAGACAGAGTGTTCCAAGAAGCCACCACCTCGGTCGGCCTGACCCTCAGAGAGTTCTCCTCTCTCTGTAAGAAATAAGGCTAAAGGTGACATCGGCCTTCCTCTGGATGACCTACACACTGAGGGTGGGAACACAAGTTGTATTTGCCATTGGCTGCACCCACCTGCCCCTGGACTCAGCAGCTGGGACGTGTTCCTCTCCAGGACGAGCAGGTCTCCAAGCTCGGAGCCCACTGACCTCCTAGAACCGCAGCCCCAGGCATCTGTCCCAAGCCTGAGCTGTTCATGCCCTTCCTGGTTGACTTTGCCTTGCCCGAGGGCTCAGCCCCTCTCCCGCTCCCCAGCGGGAATCCTCTAGCGAATGGAACAAGAGCTCACGAAAAGAACATGTTGCCCCTCCCTGGGGTTCCTGCTGCAATCTGGTGACAATTCCCCTTCCTTTCTGCCCAGGGAGCTGGCTCTTCCACTGGTTTCTGTCTTTCCTGTTTCCTCAGAGGTGATATGCAAATATTTAGGAAGTGACCACGATGCACCAACTAATCAGAACAGGTGCCTGAAGGCCCCCTGCTGGGCAGAGGCCAGCGGCTGGACTCCCTGTAGCGGGATTACATGGGCCATCCCTACTGGTACCGGGGTATTTCAGAATTGTAACCCCAGCAGGGTCCTACCAGCGGACATCTGTCTCAAACCTCTCCCTCCTTTTGGGAAGCACCCCTGGGCTCTGCCTGGCTCCTGTAGCTGTGAGCAGGTCCCCTAAGGGCACTGCAAGCTCTAGAGACCCCACCATGATGTTCCCTTGTAGTTTCCCTTTGCACAGAGCACCGGCTGTGGCACCTTCCCGGGAAGAGCCTCGATGGGCAGCCCAGGCTGCGGACTCCCTGTCCTGCCACCAAACTGCACAGACGGTCCTGCAGGGTCTGACTCTGTAAGGACCCATAAGGCACTAACTACACCTCTCATTAAACTGGAAGAATCAATCCAGCAGCAGCGTGCAGCTGGGCAGGGATTCCTTTCCTGCGCCATCTTCAATGGCACATAACCCTCCTCTGGCTGCCATGTTGGCAGCGTGGAAGCCCACAGTGCACCTCTGGCTGCTCTGTCCACAGCAGGGGGTTGGGAATCAGTCACTGGAGCTGTGACAATGACATGGAAAAACAGTCCGTAGGTAAGAGCTGTTGGGACTGGAACTCCGAGAACGCCGTGGTGAGGTCGTAAGATCTGGTAGCAGGAAGGGACCAGCCAGGCCTGGTGTGCAACTGGGAGAGAGGGTGGGACGCCTGAACCAGGAGAATGAAGAAACAATGTGACGCAGGCTGACACCCCAGACTGAGGTTTTCATTGGTCCGATCGCCCACCAGACTGTTTCACTAAACCTGCAGTCTGCTCAAGTTAACGCACGTGTATGTGTGTGGGTTTATTCTGCAATGTGAGTTTTATGTCCAATGATTCCTTCTGCTATCCTCGTTAAACTCTGGGACTAAAGGAATCTCCTTGGATGTTACGGTGCAGTGATAAACTAAGTCTGCGTCGGGCACAGGTGCTCTGCAGCCCGGACCGGAAACAGCGGGGGGCCGCGGGCGTGCCTTACGCTGATTTCTCATACATGGTTGGCTTCTCTCCCCCTTCCCCCACCCTACTCCCGGGATACGTCCACCCGAAACCTATGATGTGTTCTTATTTGGGAAAGAGTCTTTCGGATGTAATTAAAGATCTCAAGAGCAGATTAGGGTAGGTCCTAAATCCAATGACAAGTATCTTTTAATGGGAGAGAAAGGGAGAAAAAACACAGAGAAGATGGTTAGAAGACAGAGGCAGAGGTGGAAGCGATGAGTCTGCCAGGGATTGCCAGCAGCCCCCAGCGTCCCCAGCAGCCCCCTCCAGGAGGGGGCCTGGAGCCCACACCCCGTCAGAAGCACCCCTACCAGAACCTTGGTTTCAGACTCTGGCCTCCAGACATTGAGAGGATCCCCACCCACCTTAGGGAAATCTAAACCTGCGATGGCAACCGCAGGGAACCCATACGCTGGGTGACGGGTGACAGGGTGACACGGGAAGTGGCATCTAATGCTGGCTGTGGAGTCTGGGGAACCTGCGTGGGGGTCTGAATGGTGCCTCTGCCATTGGCTGCTTTGTACAACTTTAGACGGATGATCCCTCCATGTTCCCTTCTGTGCAACAGAGACAGTAAGTAACACTTCCCAGGACTGCAAAAATGAAGCCTGATGCGACTACAGAGCACTGGGCATGGAGCAAGGACTGGGTCAAGTTCAGGTTGTTATCACCACCTAGTATCAGAAGTTGGTTGAGAACCTAAATCAATGACGACATAAGGGAAAGACAGGGAAAGACGGTTACTGCGAAGAAGGCATCCCAGACGCTGGCATTGGCTCTGCTTCCGGGAGAAGCAGCAGGGGTCACGGCCTTTGGGAGAAAATCGAGAGGAGCTGGAGGAGCCTTCACTGGCTGTGTTTGAAAGGAGTGGAGAGGAGGGGAAGAGAGGCGTAGGCTGGAAGGACACAGGGGAGGACTGGTTTTAAAATTAAACAAATACTGCTATTTTGGAAGATGAATGGGGGGTGTTGATCTGTGTTTGGGAGGAGGATGGAAATGGAAAAACTATTCGAGGACAGAGGAAGCAAGGCTATAATTACGAAGGGGTGTGCCTATCCCACACGCTGGCTGATTAAGTGGATATGCTTTAGGGAGGGGGTGAGAAGGAAAAGCCCAGGGAAGGGTGAAGGTCCTAATCAGGATGCCCCAGGCAACAGAATGGGCGCCTGCCCAGCTCCGGGCTGGGGGTCATGACAGGACGCACAGAGGTCTCCAGGCAACTGTCTGGCACGAGGGAAAGGATGCTGGCTGGCGGCTGTGTTGGGAAGAAATTGAAAATGCCCCTAAAAGGGTTCACAACACGTCCACGGGGTCTCATCAAGATTGAGCTAGCCCTGGACATACAGTTTTAACAGGGGGAGCATGGAGGTGTTCTGGTAGCAAAGACCAGGCTGGGCAAAGATAGTGGGTGCACCACCGATGAAGGGGATACAGGAGCAGGGAAGAGGCACGGGGTCCATACAGGGTGGTCGGAGAGAACGGGGAGAGATGCCGGGGCACCCGTCACCCTGAGCAAGGGGGGCTATGACCTGTGCTCAGGAAGGTCAGCTAGGCAGCTCAGCCTAGAATGAATGGAAGGGGGAGGAGCCCTCATTGTGCTTATTAAAAAGTTTAACTTAGCGCTAATATTTAAGAATCAAGAGATTTTACTTAAAAGCCAAATTACTGGCATGTCCAGAAAAATCAGAAGGTCTGGCAGTGCTGGGTGCATTTCCTGGTGGGGCTTCCCGTCGGCCTTCACCACTGCATGAAGCCAGCATCTTTGAGGTGCATCCTGCCCAGGCTTTGTTCCCAGAACCTTGGGGACAAAGACAACGCATAGTCCAAATTGGTTTATTAGGTCAAGATTAGTACTTCCTGTCACTTCTCAGAGAGCGTGCCTGAGACAAAGGGTGGGCCAGTACTGATGATGGGGAGAGGAAAGGATGTTTAAACCAGGCTTAGGTGGGCTTCGGTGCAGGGGCCCTGGACAGGGAAGACCCGGTCCAGCTGTGCCTATCAGCTCTTCTCCTGCAGGGTGGGCTTACTTATATGACTGCCTTCCCACTGAGTTATAATCTCCTCTCCTACTCCAACCTCTGTGTCTTATTTTCCATTCAACCGCCTATTGCTGATGAACTGTTGGCAGGAGACACAGTGCAACGAATGCACCAAAAGTCCAGGAAACTGAGAACTCCCACTTCTGGCCAGAGGAACTGATACGAGACTTGTCTTCCCACCATTACCTACCAGAACACTGAGCAGATCATGCACTGAGCAGAACTGCTTTTCAGGCATTGAACAACAGGCAGCGTAAGACTGCGATCCCTGAAGAAGAGGAATGAAGACGGTGAGCTCTACACATCACCTTGACTTTCCAGCTGGAGGCATTTTCCAGATCTCAGCGCCGGGAGAGAGACCCCAAGCAGAACACAGTAGTCTTGTTGAAAAGACAGAGATCAGAATTCAGATGGACCAGGGCAGCTCCATGGGTAGAGTATTGGAAAGGAAGGACATGCGTAAAGCAAGAGCTCCAGAAGTCTGCACGGGTGTCCCCTTGAGTCTCTGGTTGAACACTAAGCTGTGCATTTTGAGAGTGAAACACCATCAGGGGGAGACCAGCCCGAATACCCAGGGCGGCCAGTGGAGACTTTCCAAGGCCTCCATCTTTGTAGTAGGGCTACAAGAGCCCTAGACTGAAGGCCACCATAGGACCACTCTAACAAAGCTTAAAAACAAGCCTCCAGGGGCTCAGTTTGATCTTGAAATAATTTAACTGCCTGCCAGAGCAAAGTCCAACTCTCTTTAAAGGAAGGTAACAGAATCCAGATGCTCAGCAAGGTAAAATTTACACTGCCTAGCATATAATTAAAAATTACTAAACATGCCAAGAAGCAAGAAATGGTGGCCTACGACCAGAGGAAAAATTATTTCATAGAAACAAAAAGTAAGAAACTAAACCCTTAGATGTATTTTTGTCTCTTATCCAAATTTTCCTTCTCATAATTAGCAGCTGATTTTACCTGTGAGACTACTCCTGTTTATCTACCATCTGATGTGCTTGACATCTAATTAACTAAACATTTACAAAAAAAAAAAAAAAACCCTCAGAGACCACCTGACAGCTTCTGCCATGGAAGAGCCAAATGCTGGGCTTGCTTGGGTGAGACAAAGAAAAGCTGCACATGAGAAAAATAAATACCAGATAAATCCCTTCCAGAGAGGTGATGTGCCAACACCCTTTTCAGGTTCTCTGGGATTTGTAAAACTGTCTCCCATCCCCATGTCCCCAGCCCCACTTCCCCATCCCCACACCTACGTTAAGCACGCACCAATGAGAAAGAAACCACACAGCAATTATTGGCAGACTCCCAGAAGAGGAAAGTAGGGAAACGCAAAAGTGAGACTATTTGGATGGCTCCTTGGTTTCTCTGTCATTTAGGGGAAATTATGCCAAGTATTTTTTTCTTTCATGCGTGACCTAGCATTCAATAACTGATTTTAGATGTGGCTGCCTCTCGCCGCCTGCGGAAAATGGTGGTCGCTATGTCCATTGCAGACAGTGTGCCCACAACAGGTGGGGGGAGGGAAAACTGCCACCTGGGCTTCTAAGTGGTAGTTCAGGAACCTAGATTTTGCTTAGTTTCATAGAAAGTGAGATCAGTTCAAATTTAAGCCTTTATTTTAAATGTCACTCCCTGACCCTCCTCCAAGGCTCTTGACGTATAGATCTGCATGTGAAAGCAAGTCTCTACCCCTAAGAAGGATGCTTGTCTGCTCTTAGGCTTTGTGGAGGCTCCCCAAATTGCAGGGACACACAATAGCCATTCCGAGTGTTTTTCTGTTATACATCTTGGAGTTCAAGTGCCTTCTGCTGTGCCTCTTGCTCGTGTCATGGCGTGGGTGGCAGTGTCCTGGCAACAATGACCACGCACAATTGGGGACGGAGAGACTTTTACAGCCATCTCACTAGGTTCTGAAAGCTCTCTGGAGCTGACAGCAAAGGGCTAATTAGAAAGGCAATTCAAGTTATGTGCTAGGTAATGCGAGGAAATGCCTACGATTTAACTTTTACCTACCGTTGTTCCCTGTGGGGTTTTTGAAGGGATGTAGTCACCTCCTCATTACTGCAAAGTGTTACTTGGTGTGTGTTTTGCTGTTGCTGCCATAGTTGTTTCCTCCTCTGAACACTCCATGAGCCTAAGAGTTATTTGTTCCCAACTGGCTCCAGCTTCTTCTGGGCTTTCCAGTAAGAGCGCCTCTTAATTTCCAGCAGTGCACTGTGAACAGACTCCTAGTAGCTAGTCTGACATTTTCCCCAATGCGTGAATTCCCTGTCAACACTCCCTGAACGTGCTGGCCTCTGCTTGCACATCTCCAAAAAGGGAACTCGCTGCCTCACTCAAAAGCCCATTTCTCCATTAAGAAAGTTCTTAAAGTTGCCCTGGCTGGTGTGGCTCAGTTGGTTGGAGCGTCATCCTGTAGACTGGAAGGTCATGGGTTTGATCCCCTGTCGGGGCACATACAAGAAGGCAACTGATCGGTGTTTCTTTCTCACATCCATCTCTCTCTCTCCCTCTCAAAAGCAACGAAAAAATGTCCTCAGGTGAGGATAAAAAAAATTTTTAAAGGAAATTCTTAAAATTGAACTGAAGTCTCCTACTTGGTTCTAATTCTTCTTTCTGCCAAGTGAGAAACAAGTCTTGTAAAACAAGAAGATTTCGAAGTGATGGCTCTGCGCCGTGCTCTGCTCCAAGCCCTCACACCACTTCCTAAACCCTGCCAGCCCCAGGGTCCTCCCCTCTAGCTGGTGATGCTGCGTTGGAACTCTGACCCTCTCAGTTTCTTTCTCTCCCCACCTTTTTCCTGCTTGCATTGGTTTTCCCCTCTCTTCTTCCCGCCTCCCTTCCCCCTTTCCTTCCCTCCTACTTCCCTCCCACCCCGCCTGCCTTCCTTCCTTCCTTCCACTATTTCCTACAATCTCTTCAGAAGTTCTAGACTCAAATTTGACCCTAATAAGAATATAAGTCATTGCTTATAAGAATATGCCATTGCAAAGGGACTGGAAAGAAGTATTCAAAGTCATGAAAGGCAAGGACCTACATCCAAGATTGCTCTATCCAGCAAAGCTGTCATTTAGAATGGAAGGGCAGATAAAATGCTTCTCAGATAAGGTCAAGTTAAAGGACTTCATCATCACCAAGCCCTTATTATACAATATGTTGAAGGGACTTATCTAAGAAAAAGATCAAAACTATGAACGGTAAAATGACAACAAACTCACAACTATCAACAACTGACCTAAAAACAAAACAAAACAAAAACAAACTAAGCAAACAGCTAGAACAGGAACAGATTCACAGAAATGGAGATCACATGGAGGGCTATCAGTGCAGGGGGGACAGGGGGAGAATGGGGAAAAAGGTACAAGGAATAAAAAGCATAAATGGTAGGTACAAAATAGACAGGGTGGGGGTTAAGAACAGTATAGGAAATGGAGAAGCCAAAGAACTTATATGTACAATCCATGGACATGAACTAAAGCGGGGAATGTTGGTGGGATTAGGGGCATAGAGTGGAGGGCGATAAAGGGGAGAAAAAAATGGGACAATGGAATAGCAAAATCAATAAAATATACTTAAAAATGCTTACAAAAATAATATGCTATTCCTCTATTAAAAAAGAATTTTGGATCCTATTACCTAAGAAATCACGGAGAAAGTTGGCTTTGGGGGTCTTACTTCTTCCATAGGGTCACTCTCTCCCAGACTCAGGCCTCAGCTTTTCATTTCACTACACGTCTTCTCAACACAACATGAAGCTGAGAGTCCAGGCGATTATTAACTCAACTAAGATGACAAACCTTGTGATCAGAGGTAGCAACTGATAGAGGAAAAGCATTTCAGAACACAAGGCCTTCTGGCAAGTGCCCTCGGCTTCCCCACGACCACGCCGCGCAGAGACAAGGCCTCTGAGGGCCACCGAGCTCAGGGAAGCCCTTGCCAACTGAGACGCGGGGCTTCTCTTCTCCCAAACACGACAGAGGTCCTAGGAACTCCCCATCGGCCTGCAGGCGGATATGTCATTCATGCAACAAGGCGGCTGTTACAGCCTCCCATGAAAAAACTAGCCTCATAGTGGTAAAAATAATTTACAAATGGTACTGAACGTGTTTTATTATTGCTTGTGATTACTGGTGGTATATTAACCTACTTTCTCCTTGTTCCTGCAGGAAACAAACCACAAAGACTACGTTTTCCCCTCAGATTACATCAAAGTAAGAGGGGACTCACATGTGTACCTATTTACCTACATGCACATGTTTGGAGGAAGCAGACTGCCATATCCCTACATTTCCCAAAAGGACATAATGGGGAGCAATACCGGGGTGACACTGTGGCTCTGAGCCATCAGAGAGAAATGGCAGATGCGGCCCAGCTGCATGCACACTCTCGGGCTGATGAAGGCAGGCCGTGGAATTCAAACCAGTGTGCGGTGCTGCTTTGCATTCAGCCCGCATCACCCAACAGAGAAAACACTGTTCCGATGAGGGGGACAGTTCAGCAACACAAAGTCCCAGTCTACAAGGTTCCGAGCATCAGCTGCAGGAATGGAGAGCCGTGGCCGGCTTGGGGGGCGGAGGGTGATCAAGAGAAGGGAGCGGGAGCAGATGAAACTCATAAAAGAAATGCAAGGCTGGGGGCAGAGCCCCACCAAAGGGAAGGAGCCCTGTGGGCAGGGAGGGAGGGGGTACGCTTGTGTTTCAGAGTGTGGACCACTATTGCTGGCCCTTGTTGAAAGCAGTTCCATTTAGTGTAGCTGCATGGGATGAGAAATGAAACTAAACCTAAGAAGGGAATGAATTCATTGGCTCAGGTAACTGAAAAGCCAGAGGCAGGGCTGGGTTTGGGCAGAGCTGGCGGAGAGGCCCAGGTGGTCGCACCTGTTTCGCTCCCTCCATCTTGTGCCTCTGGTTTCCTCTGTGTGGGCTCCACCTACAAATATATGTCCATCATCTCCTGGTAAGGTGGCTACCCCAGTTCCAGGTTCAATTCCATCCTCACAGCAACCCCAGGCAAAAGAAGGCTTCTCGTTTTCATCGGTGCCTGCAGAAGTCCTCAAATTGAGTCTCAGCAGCTCTGATTGGTCTGCTCTGGACCAATCACTAAGGTCAGAGGGATGTGATATTCTGATTGGCCAGGCTAGGTCACATGCTTCACTTCTCACCACTTAAAAGAGAAAAAAATTAGTAGTTCTCCCCCCCCCCCAAAGTTGAACACTATCGAGAGGAAAGGGTGCAGGATAGAAAACAAAAGTAGGAGACACCTCAAGGTAACTAAATTGAGTGAAGGGACTGCAGCAGGGTTTATGGATGGACTCCTTAATACAACACTGAGTGGTGGCTTCGGCCACACTCTCGGGGGATTCTGTAACTGATCAGGACTCTGCCCTTTCCTGTCATTATTGTGACCAGGGCCGTCACCGAAGAACGAGGGCTCCTAACTTGGTCTGGTCTGAGGATAAAAGCACGCGACTACCCAGGGCAGTTAGAAATGAGTTTGTCCTCATCAGCAGTCAGATGTTTGAGAACCGATGATGTATAAAATATAGAGTGATTGCCTTTAATTATTCTTGGTAGCTTGTAAGCTACCATGTTTCCTTTACTAACTCTTAACATGAAATCATTGTCATACTCATGACTTACGATGGAAGTTTCCAATGTGAACTTGTAGTCATTGGCACTTCTTTGTTATTTTCTGCCTTAATAGAAGTGCCACAGATTATCGTTGCTAAGTTTGTTAATCGTGCTGATGCCTCTCCCAAGTGTTCTTACTCCTTCTGTTAAACAGCTGGGAGGGATTGTTTGGAAAGTCATTTAAGAGGCCACAGAACGGCAGCATCTTCCCTCTAGAATCTGTTAGTCACCTCTACTGACTCATAGTCATTCCCTCTTTGAGCAGAAGCTCCTTTGAGACATGACCCCACCATATGGCAATTCCAACTGATGAAGGAATCTGGAGTGACATTCTCAAAGCAAAGAGGTCTTATGACTCTCAGGCAGCAGGTCAATGTCAAGTGGAAGAGACCAGGCTTGGCTCTGGGGCCTATGTAGCCCTGGCTGGCACTGCCAAAGGTACCACTTTAACCTCCATACTCTGCTTCACGACTACCCACTCCATGTATAATCCAGCCATTCACTCCTCTGATGCCTGATTACAGATGATGTAAGGGCTTAAGTGAGGGAGAGAGGGAACATAAATCTTTCCTGGTCAGATTCCTGAGCTTTCATACTGATTGTCTCTCATGAACCTGAAAAAAATACAGCATGTGTCACCCCAAAATATAACACTGAAGGCAATTGAAAAGTAGATATCTCCCCCAAAAAAGCTCTGCTGGCCCCCTACTTGCCTTAAAGCTGGACACACCATAAATTTACAAAGGTGCCCCTCCCCCTCTCTCTATCAGGAAGGTCAGAAGCTGATCCCTGGAGACACCTTTAGATCCTTAACAGTCTGGAGAGCCTACCAGAGAAATCTACATGAAATTTACTAACCAGCCTCTGCCCACCATCACGTTCCCATACACTCACCTTCCCACAGTTTGCCCCCTTGGCAGCCTAAAATTGCTTTTTTTTCCTTGTCATTTCTCTGCACATTTATTGTTCTTGGTTGAAGATGCTACATAAGCCTGAATTCAAAGCCATCTTTCTGACTTACTCATTTCTGGATATTCCAAAGTGTTCCAAGTGTGTGACATGTGGTAATAAACTTGGTTTTCTCTTATTAATCTCTATTTTGCTAGAGAGCCCCAGCCAAGAACCTAGAAGGGTGGAAATGAAGGTCTTTTTCCCTCCACACAAGCCTGATAACCTCCCTGTGAGTTAAGTGGGGCAAGTGGCATCGTCATTTTATAGATGAGAAACCAAGGCTTGCTCAAGGCCATCTTGGATCCAGTACCTAGTCATGCTGATGAATCTGTCCCAAAGGGCTGAAGGGTTTGAAGGTCTGTTTGAATAACTCCATCTCAAACTCTAGGCCTGTTTAAGCCAATGTCCCTTCCCCTCCCAAGGAACAAACATGTAAGGCAGCCGAAGGCTACTTACTTCCCAGGAGAGACTCGAGTTCAGGCACATGAAAGGCTTTGTGACGACATCGACTCTCTCCAGCACATTCTTTCCTGTCAGATGAGCCAACCTCTTTGTTTCACTATCTTCCCCGTGTTTATTCTTCTTTTCAGTTTACTTGTCAAGATGGTCACTTGCTCTCTGGGGTGGGTTTTATTTTTTATTGGTGGGCCCAGTGTTCCAAAGGAGGGAAGCTGTGTTTGTGAACTGTGCCGAGAGCTGCTGCGTGGACACAACCCAAACCCTGCCCTAACTTCCCCTGGACATGACTCCAAGTTTGGCCGGTCTTCTGTGAACCCCAGACTCTTCTCTTAAAACTGTTAAGACACTGCATTGTTGGTCCAATTTATAATCGTGGCTTTTGGCCACTGTTAATTAAAGAGAAGAGAAGAGACTAAGCCACATGAGAGACCCACGTCTTTGGCGCTTAGAGAAAGACAACACTTCCAAAGCCTCCTAGTTCAAAGCTCCATGGTGAGGGGTGACTCATGGTGCCTTCTCCATTATTTGTCAGCAAGAAATAGCAAAAGTAAGGGGCCATTCTTCTCGGGGACTTGTCAGATGCAAAGCACTTTTCCCCGGTGCTTTCGTCTGCACTGATTTATTTAATTCTCCTGGGGATCTCCCAGGCTCACACGGTCCTTATCTCCACACTTCAGATGAACAAGCTGAATGAGAGAACACAGGGAACTTGCCCAAGGCCACACGATAGAGCAGGGATGGAAATCCGTGGGCGCTAATCTGCTCGAGAGAAGGTCTGAGTGGTCCTAGAGCTGTTGCTCTCACCTGCTCTGCGGTGTCTCTTTCAACCAAAACATGGTACCAAGCTCACAACTATACAGGGAGTAAGGGACAATATTCCGAAGAGCAAAACATCCCCCATTTGTACCATGCACACAGCTTCCATCAACATCTGGGTGACAGCTGGAAATGATAGACTCAAGTGGGCAAGATACATCATGTTACTTTATTTTCTTTAAATAAAATTCACTTTGACTGAGTCCCTACCCCAATCGCATTGGCCTTGCAAGGAATTCAGGCTCAGGGAATTGGGGCTCTCCCTAGCCAGCATCATGGAAAGGCTCCGGGCTCTTACAAGAAGGGGAACATCTTGGAGTGCCGTGGTTGCCCGAGATTGCCTACCCGCAGCCTAAACCCACACGGTTCCTCAGCTACAGGGTTCCTGCTGCCTTCCCTCCACTCTTGCACCCACCAACCCCTGCTGAGGCTGGGGGCTCCGAGGGATGGGGAGGCTCCTCCTCTCCAGGCAGACCTCACAACCAAATGTCCACCCCCTCCAACACTACCCAGCTGGACCCCTCCATGCCCTTCTTTTGAGACCAGCACAGTTCTCTGTCCCCTCCCAGTGGGACCTCCATGAGCGTAGGAACACTGTCTGTTCTGTGCTCTGATGTCCCCTCAACACCTAAGCCAGAGAGTGACACACAGACCTGTGCTCTTTCTGCCCCTCCAGCACCCCCAGGGCCCTCCCACCTCCGCTCCCCCAACGCCCAGCACATCCCGACAGTACCACATACCCGTCTGTCCGTGGTGGGGGAGACAAGACAAGAGTGAAGATACCTGCAAAGGTTTCAAAGCCTTTCCTACCAAATGACAGCGTTTGAGGGGCTCCTCTCTCTAGTACCAGGATAACGAGGTAACATTCACACACTTGAAGAGATCATTCGCTCTCTACAACAGTCTTCTGTTCCACGAAAGCGCTCAGCTTTCACTGCAGGGGAGGTTGGTAAAGTTCCACGCCCACCAAACTCATCAGCACAGCACAGGGGGCCAGATAATACAAGAGGGGCAGAGAGAGACAAGTGGGCTGAGCAGCAGAGACATGCTGGGTGGGGACAGAAATGAGCGCTGAAGTCACAGACCCACAGTGATGCACAGACACCCAGAAGAGGCACCCTGAAGGCCACAGAGAAGGAACCGCTCAAAAGGACCTGCCTACAAGGGTTAGGACACACCGGAACTGAACCGCACATTAAACGTTCTATCGTTCCCCAAACTTAACTAACTTCACATTAAAGCAGTAGCTACACTACTTAGGCACCTGGGGGGGAAATTATTTCATTTAATGGGACAGGTTATTGCAAACCTGCTTCAAGCTAGCCACTTAAAGTAGTGCCGTATTTGCAATGCAGTCCTCTGCCTGCCTACCTCACTAGCCCCACCCCCACCACATTTCTCCACCCACCCCTGGTGTTTCGAATTTGCACCCTCATAGCCCTGTGGTTGGGGGCTGTCAGGGGTCGGTTTAGAAGCTACCCCAGCCTCTCCTCTCTTGGCCTTTCTGGAAAATGCCTCCCGGCTTGCAGGCATGATTTAATCCGCAGGCCTGCAGCTGTGTGTGTGTACAAGACTGTTCTCAAAGACCTTTGTAAATCAAATGGTAATAAAGTCTATCACATGAGAACTGGACTGGGGCATCTGCTTTATAAATTAGTTGGATGGTCAATACCGAGGTTAAGAAAAGAAGGCTTTTGTTAAGTTGGTTGGTTTGCTTTGTTTAACGTAGCACCTCCGAGGCATCTGGGTTTGGTTGGCAGGTCCTTACTTCCGCTTCTCTCCCCACACCCAAGTGAAGTAGCCCCGAGCCCTCCGATGTCCTTTCGGACCGACCACCCATCTCCTGGGAGAGGAGGAGGAGAGGAGATTGCATATTCCTCAGGGAGACCCTCAGCAAACTACGCCATCGCTGAGTGACACGGGACCAAGAACCAGGAATCCTCTAGCTTTTAGGAGTGTCGCCTTGAGCAGGTAACCTGAACTTGAAGAGCCAACCTTATAGGGATACTAGTGAGAAAAAAACAAACTGACGAGCCCATACGTTAAGGATAGGAACCGTGAGCGAGACAGAGGGAGCCCTCGGGTGAGGGCAGGAAGGGGGGAGAATGCACTTGCTTGCTCGAGGGGCGAGTAGCCAGGTGCCACAGACCGGGTCCCTGAAACAACAGGCATGTTTGTCTCACAGGGCTGGGGGCTGGGGCTCGAAGTCCAAGACAGAGGCATGAGCAGGGAGGGTTC
Organism: Anoura caudifer; assembly: GCA_004027475.1. Lineage (NCBI taxonomy): Eukaryota > Metazoa > Chordata > Mammalia > Chiroptera > Phyllostomidae > Anoura > Anoura caudifer. Next base: position 68,593 of record PVKU01003889.1, on the reverse strand, counting down.
CAGGCCTCTCTCCTCGGCTGCTGATGGCCATCTTCACATGGCCTCCCCTCGGTGAATGCCTGTCTCCAGATGGACCCCTTATCACGGACCCCAGTCCTGCTGGTTAGGACACATCCTGATGACTCCATGTTAACTGACTGCCTCTGTAAAGACCCTGTCTCCAAATGAGGTCATATTCTGAGGTACCCAGGGTCAGGACTTTAAAATGGAAACTTTAAGGGGTACAGTTCAACTCATGAGGATTTATGAACGCTGTAACTGTGACATGTAGGAACTTAGTGGGAAAATATGAGAAAAAAATATTTGTGTGTGTGGAGAGGGGGCGTGGTGAGCACAGGAGTGGAGGGCCGGCGTGGTGAGCGGGGCCTTGAGGAGGGGCCATCTGAGCTGAGACCTGCAGGGAGAGTCGGAGCCGGGCCAGAGGCACTGAGGAGTAGCTGTCGGGTGCCCAGGGCCCATGGGCGCAGAAGCAAGAAACTGGGCAGCTAGTCTGAGCGACAGAGAGGAGGCACCGTGTGCAGAGGGGGGCGGGGCCGGGAGGAGACCCATCATGAGGTGGATATCAAGTGGACGGATCCCAACAAAGGCAGAAGCAGGCAACAGAAGGCCACATCGTGTGTGATTGTATTTGTGTGACATTTTAGAAAAGGTGAAACTTTAACAACAGTTGACAAGGGAGAATGGAAAGCAGAGGAGCCCAAAGAAACTTCTAGAATGAGGTAGTTCTATGCCTTGACTGTGGTGGTGGCTGCACTACTGTACGCAGCGATCAAAACTCAAAAAGGTGGGTGCTTGGCGTAGGTGACGTTTATTCAATGTGAATAGCGGCTTCGTGGAAAAGGAGCACACGGATGTATGTGTGGAGCACGCATGGACCGTGGGTTAGGAAGCGGAGGTGGACGTGGTCATAGGAGGTGTGGCATTCTGGGTGACACAGGGTGGCAACAGCGAAGGTGGCAGGACTGGGAGGCGTGTTTTGAAGGTAGGACCAAGAAGAGTGACTGACGCACCTGACGAAGGGAATCCGGGGAAAGAAACCCTCGGGGAGGCATCTAGGTTTCGTCTTGAGCAGAAGTGATGGTGGTCCCACAGAACACACACGTGCTGCGGAGTTTCCACCGAAAGTCAAACATTGTCATTTCGGAGTGCCCTCCCTCCCTCCCTGGGTAGAGGACACCAAGGAACAGTCCCCTCTCTGTCCTGTCCCTCGGGGACTAAGGAGGCAGAAGCAGGGGGTCCCAGCCACAGGGGCCTGAGAATCACCTGGGGGTGTGTCCACAGACTCCCGGCTCTCCTTTCCCAGAATGTGACTCAGGAGCCCCAGGGTGGCACAGAGGAACCGGTAATCAGATGAACGAGAAAACCACCCCAGGCCCCTGGGAGCAGTAACCTGAGGGCCGGGAGAAAAGGCACAGCGGCCCCTGTCCCGCCACAACCCACAGCTGAACCTGGGATCAGACGCAGGCTCTGTCTTCACCTGAAGCTACAAGGCGGGGGGAGCTTTGAGCCCAGAGGCCCCTCTGCACTGGTCTCCACACGCTGAGCCCAGTGCTCAGTGTTGCCTACTGAGGACACACAGGCTACCTGCTGGGAGCTCGGTGGTTCTTCAGGGGGCGGGCTCCTGCCCCTGGGGCCATCAGAGTGGGCGCTGAGTGTGAGGCTGCAGCTCAGCCTGCCCACCTGCCCCGCTGTGATGCCCACGCACGTCCAAACGACCTTCGCTGCACTGGACGGCCGACGCCACAGCATCAGGTGGGAGGTTTTATTATGTTTTACAACCATGAACACAGAGGAAGGCAGTTTTCACAGCAAACACTGCAGACAGAAGAATCGACCGAGTGGCTCCCACCCCGCCCTGGCAGCCTCCCCCACGCGGCTCCCAGAGACGGTTCCTGCGTCCTTCCTCCGCGAGTCCAAGAGAGTGGAGAGTCAACACGTACAGGAGCAGAAACACCGGCAACATGGGAGCGGAAGGGTCACTGTGAGAAGCAACGCATGGGAAACACACTACAGGAAACCTCTTCTACTGCGGGATGATGTCGGTGGAAGAGCGTGCCCCGGGCTCACCGTCCGTCCCCCAGGGGGCGCGGGTCATACCGGGCCCTCGGTGATCCCCTCCAGAGGCAGGGTGGGCGCGGTGTCGGCGGGCGAGCTCTCCTCCTCCTTCAGCGAGGTGGGGACGCGGAGGCTGACGTAGGGTTTGTGACAAGCCGAGTTGGCCAGGGGTGGATAGTGCTGTCTGTAGCAAATGTACGCGAAAATGAGGCCGATGACTCCGCCCACAAAGGAATCTAGGCAGGAAAGAGCAAACATGGGAGAAATGGGTTAGGACTCGGTCAAACGTGGCCAGAAAGCACTTTCCCCGTCTGCTCCACAGACTGGCTTGCTTATCGGGCTTATCGGGCTTATCGGGCAGGCTGAAGGAAAGAGAAACCACGCTGGAGGTACAAATCTTGGTGGCCGCTGCAAACTTCTCTAGCACTTGGTGAACATCTCTTTGAAAGGTGTCCTTGATTCCTTCTTCTCTTTGTCTCCTTACCTTGCACCCAGGCATCACACGAGCTCAGATTTGCATTCTTGATTTTTAAAAGCGACTCTACATTCTGGAAAAGGGATCCCAGCCATCTCTTTTGCATCTAACTACCGGTCAGGGCTGTAACGCCTTTCTCTTTAGCAAGTTCCTGCTGGAGTCCTGCAACACGGCTGGCGCACCACAGAGACCCAGCGGGCACGCCAGTCTCCGCCGGGCGGAGAGGGATTTCCCAGGAGGAAATGAACCTTCTGAGTCACAAAGTGAATAAAACATTGTATGCTACACCAGGATTGGCAAACTCAACAGATGGCTGGTGGGAGAGGCCCAGCCCCTCCAACAAGTTGCAGACCCCTCGGGTAGGAGGGGCATGTGCCGGTGGAACAGGCCCCCCCACATGGGGCAGCCCCTTGCCAACGAGGGCGCTCAGCAGGTGCCAGATAGAGACCCCACAGGAGCAGCAGGACCAACAGCCCTCCTCGAGTGTATGTGTGCACGCACACGCACATGTGGGCCCGCTTTTAGCTGTGTGTGTGGATTATTCTTTCCCAAAAGAGCTTAACGCAATTGAATCCTTCCCCTAACAAAAGAACACTTTGAACTCTTTTGCAAAGGTCGCCGTCATACGGAACTGTCATTCTCCATTTGGGGGTCTCCACTTCCACATTTATCATGGTGGATCACACACACCCCCATCGACGGGTAGCAGCGGCCCCATTTTACAGAAGAAACTCGGGCTCAGAGAGGCCAATGGAGCTCTGCACAGACACGCCCCTCGTTAATGACATCACCGACTTGAATTCTGGTGTCCTGCCTCTGCACCTGCACCGCTTGGCGGGGCTGTGCTTGATCTCTGGCAGGTTCATTCCAGGCTTTCTGTGTCCAGCTTTCAGAAGGCAGCAGGCGGGGACTAAAGGTCTGTCCCCCTGGGTTCCGCTACCCCATCGGTGCTTGGGCGTGAAGTTCCCAGATGCTGCCCAGTAAGCAACACGCTGCGTACGGCCCTCAGTTTAAGTCTCAAGCGGATTCTCCTCTGTCTCCTGAGGGGCCTGGGGGTGGGTGTCAAGGGGATGCATCTTTCAGGAAAACGAACTGCTTAATGCTTAGATATTTGCACCTCACTTCCCATTCTTTTTTCAAAGCCTGTTACAGGTGTCTTGGCTCCATCTAGATACACTGAGATAATTTTTGAAGAAAGGGAAAACATTCTAGTACTTTATCATCTGTTGAAGAATTGCTTCTACTGTCAGTATTTTTGCTAGGCTAATGGTAAAAAAAATTACAAAGTTCTAGAACAAGGAGCTTTAATCTTTTAAAGAAATTGAGCAGTTCAGCGCGTGTAATTTTATTTACATGCAGTGGCAAAACAGGTCAAGAATAAGGCATCACTGTGAGGGCGGCAGGAAGGCCCACTGGGTGCCCAGGCGCTGCTCTGGCGGGTGGCATGTGGACACAGTGGCTGATGATGGGTTTCTTAAGTGCAGACAAATGAGGTCATTCCCCTGATTAAAATCCTTCCCCCTGCTCTTCAGGAAGTGACTGGGTCCCTGTGGTCTTCAAGGCCACCCACGCGCCTGGTCCGCCAATGCCCCAGCCCTGTGCTCTCTCTCCCGCTCCTGCAGCCACTGTCTTCCCTCCGGCTTCTCCCATGCGCCTGCTCCCCCGTTCTTCCTCTTCCTACAGACGCTGTTTCAGTCCTGGGAGTCTCTTCCTTTCACCACCTCCCCTGCTCAATTTCTACTCGTTCTTCGGAGCTCAACTCAACATCACTGCACAACAAGGCCTCACCTGGGCTCCAGACTGGACCACACCTCCCTGGTGTGCATGTTCATTACCCCTCCCACGTCCCATGTGCAGTCACAATGAAAAATGATGACAAACTGCAACTGTCTCATGTTTAACATTGGGCTCAAAACGCCACGAGTGCAGGGGCGGCATCTGTCTTACTGGCAGCTGATACATCAATGTCTGGAACAACACTTTCTTTGCATGGGTACGTGCTCAGTAATTGGCTGCTGACCTGCGCGTGTCCCTGCGTGGGCCCCTTTCACCTCTCTGCACCCCAGTTGCCTCATCAGCAACGTAAGAGCATCAAACAACTGCATGGAGATTTAAGGACCTTCCCATGCGAGCGTGCCAGGAAGCTGACCCCCAGGGTCAGCCTACGGAGACCAAGCATTCAAATTATTTGGAAACTCTGCCAAGGTATATCTAGAAAGCAGGTCATACCCTTGGTTGGGATAAAACATCACTTAGAAACGAAAGTCATTCTGACTGGCGAAAGGAAGAGCCTGAATAATTGTGGCTACTTCCCTCTCCACAGCTGCTCAAACATAGCAGGACTGTGTGGCTTCCATCTGGCCGAAAGGAGAGGAAAACATAGCGGGGCGGGCTTGGCCTAAGGGGAAGACCACCGGAGAGATACCGAAGCCCACCCCTGCTCCCCATACCGGCACCTGGGGCTGAGCGGGAGGAAGAAATGTTCCTCTACCCTTCTAGGTTCTTTCCGCTGGCCTAATAATTAAGTCAACATGATAGATTAATAAGAGAAAATGACCAAATTTAATTCCACATGTACATATGGGAAACCCACATGCATGAGAGTTAGAGACTCCCCAGACAGGACAGGTGCAGAGACAGGTGAAATGAGGTATGTATGACATCCTGAACCAAGGGTGAGGTAAGGCACCCTGGACTTCATGGCGGAGGAGGGTAATTCACAAGACGGTAAGAAGAACAGACAACCAATAATTAGATGTTTGACCCAACATACAGATAAATAATGAAAGTTACTTCTGGTAATAGCTCACATTATGGGCAAGGTCCCCGATTTAGATTTGTCAAGGCAATTGAGGTACAAAAGGTTTTCCAGAACATGCAGGGTCTTGCTTGCGTTCAGCTCGAAATAATCTACATGCGAAAGTGTTACATCTTAGGAAGGCTTGTTCTGAACCCCTTTAGGGCCGTGACACGGTGCCCAAGAGCTCCTTTCCCTCTCCATCCGAGAATCCTCTAGGCTGAGGAACCCTCAAGTGAAGGCACTGCAGCCCCCCCCCCACACCCCAGGGCAAGTCGTGGCGCTTGTGAGGTTCAGCCTCCCTGGGTCTCAGGCAGGGACCGCGATGTCTGTGCATGGAGCCGTGATGACGACCTAACGAGACTGTTCTTCTAAAGATGATGCCACAGAGAACGTCACAAAATAAAATACAGCATCTAAAAAACAGAGCGCCCACCACTGTATTCTGATTCTCTCCCTTTCCAACACTCCTGGGAGCTTTCTAATCTTTCCCCACCCTTCACCTCACAGAGCGACTCACCAGTCTAGAGTTCTAACCTCTTTAGAATGGCCAAACTTCATAGCACTTTCAATAAACTTCTAATGAACTTAAAAAACATTCGTCACTCAGGAAATGGAAAAGTGGTATGTAAAAGTGATATGTGATTTCCTGAGTGGGGTCGCAAGGCGTAACTAACGTGACTGAATCAAGCTCCTCAAATGGAGAAGCTCTTCATGGAGCCTGTGGCCAGTGGCTTTGTCCAGTTCAAGGTCTTAGAATTGCATTATTGTTTCGTTCTTCCTCCAACCACAGGGAACAGCCCCACGGGGTGTCATTTTTATTACCATCTGAAATGATCCCCAGCATCAGCACATGAGCCACTGGCTGCTGAACAGACCAAACAACAAAATTACAAATAAGGCTGTTCGACTTCCTATTTTCCGTGACATGGCATTTCATCAGGTGCATCACTGACCAGGACATCAAATCATTCCAAGTACACGTTCCCCAGGATTACTGACGAGGCAGCAGGCAGGGGCACAGCCATTCCTGTGGATGCAGTTTTCCCATTCAATGGAATGAGTGACAAGTGGGAACTCAGGTCAGTCAGAGTTTTCGGAAGTAACCAGGGCAACGAAAGGTCTAGTTGAGCTGCCTTCTCAGCAAAGTCATTCGGGGCTTCGTTTATTGCAAAGGTGTAGTACAAAATCCAAATAACGACTTACATTGCAGTGGGGAGGGGGGCGGATCGTCACCAAGCACCTCGAGCGGGCTACTGTTACCGATGGACTCACAGGCACATCCTACAAGGCGTGTGCTGGCAGCAAAGCGGGCCGAGGATGAGCAGAGTTTTACCAGAGGGAAAAACCCTGTTGGGACTGACTTCGCCCCACATATGGCAGCACAGGGGCTGGAGGATTCGGAAGGGGAATGCATGGATATCAGTGTCCCCAGTGTACAAACTATGGCAGGCTCCTTACTCAGCATGGATGTCATCTGTTCGTCACACATGCACTACATGGTGTCAGGTATGCTGCCCAGTCCTGAACAAAACAGACAAGTTCACAGTCCTAAATAGTGGCAGCCTTATCAGTGAGCTGCAGCTGTGATCCTTGCTATGAAGGAGAAGAGCAGGTCTCTGAGGTCACCCACTGGAGTGACCTGGCTGTCTGGACAGTGCGGGGGGGGGGGGTCCAATGAGGATGTGACCCACTGGCCAGCCCCGTAGGGGCAGGTGTGACCAGGGGAGTGGAGAAGTGGAGGCAGGGAGAGCACCTGCAGGCTTCCGGGCAGGAGAAGAAGAGGCTTGGCAAACTCGAGAAGCTGCAGGAAGGCCTGTCTCTTACCCTAGGGTGGTGTCTACTGTTGTGTACTTGACCAGGCCTCTGGTGTGGGCCAGGAAGGAAGGTCTTCCCCATCCCTTCGGAGCTCGGTTGAACCTCAGCATGAACCAGGGGCCCCCCTGGCTTTCTGGGCAACTGTCTGTGTGTCTTTTTTAACCTCACACCCACCACTCAGTGCTGCCCCACCCCCGACTGCCTCACTCATCTTGGTTTCTCCAGAGCCCAGCAGCTGTCACTCGGTAAATGTCTGCGGAACTGAGATGCACTGAACAAGGTTCACACAACACACTGAAGAGTCAACACCACCAGCCACGACAGGCGACACCTTGTGGGACCCCATGGATGTGCGATGCCCAGAATAGGCCAACCCAGAGAGAAGGAAAGCAGGTTAGTCACTACCAGGCGCTGGGGAAGCTGGGTATGAGTCTCCTTCAGGGGTGATAAAAATGTTCTGGAATCAGGCAGTGGTGATGGTTGTACAACTCTGAACATACTAAAAAATCACTGAACGGCACACTTTAAAAGGGATGATTTATGAATTATGAGTTACGATTGTATCTCAATAAAGCTATTAAAGGGGGTTGAGGAATCAGTACCAGTGGGTTCCAATGGTGGCACCAAAGTCTAGCCTTTGAAACAGGCAACTTGAATTTGGATCTTTGTCTATAAAATGGGCAGGACCCCACACCCTTATCATGAGGTTAAAGGACAGGAGAGGACCTCACGGGGTCTGGAGCACTAAGTAAGGTGCTGGCTGCGCTCACCTGTTCTGGTGCAAGCAAGCAGACATGCTTCTGAAGATGTGCTGGCGAGTCCAGGAGGAACACAACCTTCCCTGTCACCATGGCAACATCCAACATCACTGAGCTGGCTGACTTGGGACTTTGTATGGCTTGGGTTCCATGAGCTGAGATACTAGGGTAAAAATCAACTCTGGCAAATTCGGTAATCTCATGTGATCCTTTATGTTCTTTTTATTCTGTTACTACTAGTAAAGCTTCCTGATTCTGTGACTTTGAGTTTGTTTAAAAGTATTTAAACAGCATGGAGCATCCACGGTCTACCTGGTACCCTGTAAGCTGGAAGGCAGCTGCCATGTCTGTCTTCAATACTGTGCCTCCAGCCCAGAGCGTGTCTGGCACACAGGCACAAGAGGATGGATGGATGGATGGATGGATGCTTAAAGTGCAATTTTGGTTCATTTTGAAAAGGAAAGAACTTGCAGAGAATAAGGTTAATTTTTGTAAAACCAGTATAAAGAAAAATCAATACTAATAGAGAGGAACGTGATTCATTCATTCACTCAACACATATTATGTTGTGAGTGAGTTAAACTCACAGTTGTGAGTTAATCTGTGTTCCCCCCAAAGATATGTTGACATGCTCATCCCCAGCACCTTGGAATGTGATCTTATTTAGATATGGAGTCTCTACTGACATCGAGTTAAAATGAGACCATTAGGGCGGATTCTCATCTACCATGGCTGGTGTCGCTGTAAAAAGGGGATTTCTGGGCACAAGGGACAGACACCCATGAGGGAAGATGATGAGAAAATACAAGGAAAACACCATGTGGAGATGGAGGCAGAGGTTGGAATCAAGCTGCCAGCAGCCAAGTGACATTTGGGGCCACTGGGAGCTGGAAGAGGCCAGGAAGGAGGTGTCAGAGGGCGTGTGGCCCTTCTGACACCTTGATCGGACTTTTGGCCTCCAGAACCATGAGACAACTTCTACTGCTCCAAGCAACCTGGTTTGCGAACTTTGCCACAGCAGCCCTGGGAAGGGGGAGTCAGAGGGGATCACAGCAGAGGAGCGGCACACGCTGGCGAACGATTTAACAGCTCACTCTGGCTGCAGCGGTGGGGGGGGGGGCAGAGGAGGAAGGAGGGAGACTGGCAAGGAGGGATCTATCGGCAATAATCCAGGCAAGAAACGGTGGCGGTTTGGGCTAGAGCGGGAGAAGGAAGTCGGATTCTGGAAGTACTTTGAACGCGGAGCCAATAAGAGAAACCAGAGAGAATCCTGGAAAGCAGAGGCGAGCATGCGCTGGGGTGAAATGAAGCAAGGCTGCCAGCAGGACTTGGGAGTGGCCGTGATAATGGACAGAGCAGGCGTCTGGGATGGTGCCTACTTATCGGATATGAATATGCAACTGAGAAACCATATCACCACGTAAGATCACTACATAGGAGGTACTTCCAATTAGGCACAGTTGCTTAGACTGAAATTGAAATGGAGTCATAAAAAGCTCATAATGTTGACTAGTCTACAGGGAGAGGCCTCGGGTTCTGCTCATGCCCACGGGGCTCCACATGGATTCTCATCATGATGGATGGCCCCTGCCCACGGTCACTGGGCAGCTCAGTCTACCAAAGAAAAGCAACTTCTTTATCTCAATCAGGCAGCCTGCCTCGAATACCCACCCACGCGGCAGTCAAACGCCTCACGGCCCGTCCCTTCTCCAAGCTGGAAGCCCGGAGGCCTCCTTGACTCTCATAATGAATGAGTGTCGAGTGAATACAATTTCCCACACCTTGAACAGTGCTGCTTCTTAATGTGCAGTAAGAAAAAGGTAGACAGAGCTGAGGTGCTGTGTAGTTCAGGGTTTTGCAACCTCAGGAGCAAACCTCTGGGCCCGGATAAGTCTGTGTTGTGGGGGAGGCGCTACCTTGTACATGTAAGATGTTTAGCAGCATCCCTGGGCTCCACCCACTGGATATGTAGTGACCTCCACCCCCAGTTGTGAAAACCAGACAGATGTCTCCAGACATTGCTAAATGTCCCCTGGGAGGTACAGTCTTCCCCACCCCAGTTGAGACCACTGGAGTAGTCAGTGACAGACGACCTCTTAAAAGGGGAATTCCGGTAAAATGAACCTGACTTAGAGCCTCGTAAAGTATCCAAAGAAAGGCACCCCCCTCTCGTGGCTAAGTCGGGGGGACAAGCCGAACAGAGGATGGCACAGCTGACCTGGTGCTTGAGCCACGTCAGTGACCCGTACCAACCAGCGCACCTTCGGTTCTGGCCGCAGAGGTCGACTGTGACACAGGGCTGCTCCCCCGAAGCCCCGGGTATGGCCCTAAACATTACCGAGCATGAGTCCCTCACTCTGCTCCCCATTAGCCCACGGGGAATCCATCATCTGCCTCTTCTGCACCACGGACCTTCCTGTGCCACTGGATGGGGCGCATCTGATGCTGCATCGCCAGCAGGCCTTGGGGACACCAGCTGTGTAATGGGTCCACCAAGAACTGTTCCTTCATTCTCTTGTCATGTGCCAGCCACAGTCAGGGGACGAGTAACAAAGCTGGTAGGACCAGGAGTATCCTAGAGAGGCCAACCTCACGACTTAGGTTTTCAGGACAAAATCACCACACAAAGGCTCTTACTGCATTCCGAGAGCGAGCAGAAATCTATCAATCCTGAAACCCTTAATCATTTCTCAAATCCAGAGTGGCTGAGCGGAAGTGAAAACCAGGACGCACAGCTTTGCTAATAGACCGTGTTCTGGAAACAGCTGCCTCTCAATCAGCTGCTCGGGGAACCACAGCACAACTCTGGGCCCTGCTTTAGAAACAAGGCACGAAAGAACAACAGTACCGATGTTCATTTGCAAAGTCCACTCAGATCCACTGTCGCCTTCAGTCTGTGAAGCGGCTCTGTGAGACGTCTGGGAGGTGCTGCCCTGGGGTGCTCCCCTGAGCGGAAGGAGGAGCTGCAGTTCACAAGGGGGAAATGAGAAGCAGTCCACAGAACACCGTCCAGCCCATGATATTCTTCATGGGGAGATGCCCCGGTCACATAGACAATGATTTTGTGGGAAAATATTCCCAGTTCCAAGGGTACAATGGTATACCGCTGGGCTGAGCCAATCGGCTCCCTGCTTCCCTCGCATGATGCAACTTCATGTTACCTGGAACTTAATCCAAGTCACTGATAGAAGCAGAGAACAAGGGAGGGCTCAGGGCCCTGCCTGTGGCCCTCTGTTGGCCGCCCCTATCATGCATCCACCTGGACAGACCATGCACCAGCCTCTCTTTCCCCTGCACCCTGCACGCCCTCCACCCCCAACCCCAGGTCAAAGCTACTGCTGGAGGCTCAGGAGGCCCATGAGCTCCAGGAAAGTGGAGGGTGGAGCCGAGGCCAGGGAAAGAGCAGGGGAAGCTAGGGAGGTGCTGAGAGGAACACGAGGTCCCCAGAAAGGATGGGGTGAAGGCACCCCCAGCTAGGAGTTGCCCTCACCTGGCCTCAACTGCTGTGTCACTACCACTAGAACCAACACCTGGGAAGACGTGACAAGAGGGCGGTCCCACGAGGCACTGGGCTGCAGAAATGGAAATGGAGGGAGGAGGGGAACAGTGCCTGGTGGCAGAGCAGCGAGGAAGGGGAAGTGCAGGCCGAGGACCAATCGTGAAAGGCCACTGACCTAGGGGAGCTGGAGTTAGACAGACTTACATGCAGTCTGTTTGCTTAAAGCTGACCCAGTGCCTCTCAACTTCACCGGAAACAACAGACCGCTGGCTGATAATGCGGACTCCTGGCCACCATTCCAGACCCGCCCCCAGGAGCTCGACTCCTGGCTCAGGGCTGCCTGACCAAGGGGGTCTGAGGACTGCCCTTTAGGAAAGCCAGCCTAAACCCCGCGCTCCCAGAGGCCACATGTCCTGGGATACCACCTTTGCCTCTGCCTCCTGTTTGCTGTGGCAGCTGATCTGCAGAGGCACGTGGCGTGGCTTAGTTTTGTTCCAGGAACAAGCCCCTCCCATGCGTTGTGGGTTTTGACCGATTACAGATCGGTAAGCTGCCCCCACCTTGCAGCGGCTGCTAAGAACATTGTTGGCATGGATCCCCAGGCTGAACGTCTCCTTTGGAAACATCCACGGGGAGAAGTATGTCCTCATGGGGTGGATCTGAGGTGCAAAAGGAGCCAGAACCATGTGGCACCAAGTCGGAGGACTGAGGCATGTGACCCAGCAGGGAAGTCACACTGGGGCCCAAGGCCAAGGGCCACCATCCTGGCAGGACTCAAGCAGTCCCTTGAGCTTAAAGGAGGAAAAACTCCAATTCTGTCCCCAGCAAGGGCCAGAACTCACCTGAACAGGTGTATTTTCTTCAACACGATGCCCCTCTGTCACTCAGCCTACTCTGGTTTCTGACAGTGGGCACTCACTTCTCCCCAGGGAGGTGCCCTTCTCCCCCCCACCCCTGCAGGAGGCCGGCAGGGACTCACCTTGCCAGTGATGCTTGTAGTCGCACATGCGGGACAGGGCGATCATCATGGCGCAGTACAGCGGCAAGATGGCGGCACACAGCCTCCAGCTCTTCCCCCGCCCACTCTCAGTAAAGCAGTGCAGCTTGCCAGCCAAGTAGAAGGTCGTGAAGCCGAGGCCAGAAAAGGCAACTGCCAAAGACAAACAGCAGGTGTTATTCTGGCAGGTGGTGAGCAGCAGGGACACAGAGCATCCCGGGCATCCCGTCTGCCATCATGCATGCCCCCAGGCACAGGACCGCACTGGCACCAGGCACCATCTCAGCAATCTGTGCTCTTGCTAGAACCACCCTGGTATGAAACTTTCGACCATGAGAATGACCTTCCAGGCTTGCAGGTGATCAAAATCCATTCTATTTCATTCATTCATTCATTCATTCATTCATTCATTTGACAATAACAGAGTAGGTATCTGTCATGTGCTAGACAGGCACCATTCCATATTTAGGTGTGGGGAATAAAAAGAGACATCAGATGCTTGTGTCTGGTCTCAAGGCGCTCACAGTCAGGTTGAAGGACATGGTCATGCTAATAGATAATTTTAACATAACGCGTTGAGTTCTATGAGGAAAGAAGTATACACAGAACAAAAGACTGAGATGATGACTTGGATTTGAAGGGCAGGGAAAGGAAGGGACTTTTGGCTTGGTGGCATTCACTAAGATAGGACCAGCAAATACTAGGGAGGAGTGAGTTTGATGGAGAAGCCAGTAATGTCCAATTCCTTGTTTGCACTCTTAGAAATCATGGTTATTGATTTTTACTATTCAAAGATAACTTTTGGTTGTGCTAAATCCATTGTCCAAAGTGTGGGGTTGGGTGTAGCATACATAAACCCCAAGCTTTTCATCCAACCTGGTTTAAAACACAGAAGTCAGTGAGATTGCAAGTGGGTCTTCTGTGGGCTTAGGACTACGGTCCTCAGCCCCGGCTACACGTGGAGTCACTCTTAGAGCCTGGAAGCTTTAAAAAAATACCTCTAGCCAAGAGCCCATTGCTAGATATTCTGTTTGTTCTGCTCTACTGGTCTGGAGTGGGCCCGGGTGTGTACGCCTGTGTGCACATGTGTGTATGTAAATGTGTGTGTGAATGCGTGCATACGTGTGTATGAACTCTAATGGCTTCCAGGATTGAGCTTAGATACTTTCGTTGAAGGCAGGTGCTATAGCTCCCTCCTTCTCAGGACACTGGCCAATCAAAACTTTCCTCTTGATTAGACAAAAACTGCTGAGGGGCAGAGTTCCTAGGTACCCAACTCACACAGCGACTTGGTAGAATAGGTCTTCTGAAAAGGGAGTCCTCAGGTGTGAACACAAGCTTATAGCAAAGAACTTTTTTCAGCAACCAAATTAAGGAAGGCAACAGAGAGGTGTTTTTTCTTTAAAAAAAAAAATATTAAACCAGGTTTATCCCAAGAATAAAAATAAAGCACTTAAATATTTTTAAATAATAATTAGCACTCAAATAAACAGCACAGCAGTGCCAACATACATTGAATATTCTGTTTAAACTCAAAAATTATATGTATAACCCATGGACATGAACTAAGGGGGATTGCTGGAGGGTTGGGGGGAAGGGTGGAGAGGGGATAACGGGGGAAAATTGGGAAAACTGTAATAGCATAATCAATAAAAATACTTTAAATAAATAAATAAATGTATTTAAAAAGTTAAGTAAGAATATGCATTGCCCAGGCCATTTGCTTTGATGAAGGCTGTTGAATGATATTTGCAAGGTGGCCCCACTGGGCCAACATCCTAACCAGCACTTCGGGTTCTTAATTTCCCGTCCTCATCCACTTTCCTGCTCCCCTGCCATTCACTGACACTCTCCCTTGAAGCATCAGAGTCAGGTGGGTGGAGGCTGGACAGTTGGCTTTGGTGGGTACTGGCCTCATCTGAGCTCTTATGGGAAGAAAATGGACTCCATTCCAATCAGACAGCATAGCAAGTCTATGCACCTAATTACACAAATGTGGGGGGCAGAAGCCCTGGGGCTCTCCAGGGTCATGGATGAGACTTCCCAAGATTCAGAGAAGAGGCAGCCCTGAGTGTTGCCAAACTGGCACCTCTTTGAAAAGGAAACAGGAAAAAAAACAATGAGTGACAGGTGGATGTGGAGCAGAAATTTGTGTGCGTGTCCGTAAGAACAACGGCTGTGGAGACTTCCAGGTAACGAGGGCATCTGCCAGTACCGCCTGAGCCTCCGGGCACATGTGGGAGGGACACGGACAAGGAAGAGGCTGCTGAAACCTCTGAGGTCAAGACCTGGGGCAGGTGGTTTGAGGCCAGTCCCTCGATCACTTCCTTGTCCACCAGGAACTGGAATTTAACCAGAGTGGCAGCAGAGGGTGTGGCTCATTCTTTGCGGAGCGGGCAAAGTGTATTCCCACCCACACGGTGGGGCCCACACGGCAGGCCTCCAGAATGCGGAAGCATCTGCTTCTGTGAAAAGGAAGTGGGATTCAAAGGCCCTTTTAAAGGCCAAGTTCAGCAGCCTAGACTCTGAGGGCTTCTCCAGCACATTCAACTGGGCCTTGGGGCTGTACTCTTAAAGCAGCTCCATGTGCCCTTACTTTTCTAGGTGACGTGATAGGCCCCAAGTCCATGAAAAACCTATGCTAGTCTCTTTCTCCCTGACATTTCTATAGTTACTGAGCCAGCATAACGCCCTTTGGCAAAGGGCTTCGAAGGCACTTCTCTCTAGCCTGGGCAGGTACGCCAGGTGGCACGGGAGCGTGGTGTTCCTGCTTTTCCAAATACTATCTGAAGAAGAATTAGGCTCGACCAAACTGCTGAATTCAGAGGATCCCAGTTTTTCTGCCACCTCCTCTCAGAGATGGGGGCAGGAAATGCTTTCCAACTCTAGCCAAACACCACTGTGTTTTCTTCTCGAAGAAACATGCATTTGAGCCTTGGCTGGTACAGCTCAGTGGATGGAGCACGGGCTACGAACCAAAGGGCCGCTGGTTCAATTCCCAGTCAGGGCACATGCCTGGGTTTTGGGCCAGGTCCCTAGTAGGCACATGTGGGAAACAACCACACATTGATATTTCTCTCTTTCTCCTTTTCTTCCCCCTTTTCTTCCCCCTTCTCTTCCCCTCTCTCTCAAAATAAATAAATGTTTTTAAAAAAAGGAAGAAAGAAACATGTACTTGAGACACCGAGGGGCTGTACAGCCTGGCATGTTGGTGGGGAACAAGAGAGGTAATCAGTTCACCCAAGCATCTGGTTTCCCTCAGCCACAGCCCTTGCTTCCGCCAGGATCAGAACAGAACTCTGCATTCCCAGACATCGGCAGGGCACTGAACACCTTAGAAGATGAGGGTTGTAAAACAGGGTAAATGCACTCACTGTTCGGTAACATTAATGACAAAAATATAGTTAGAAGACTCTCAAGCCAGGGGTGAGAGGATGCAGACCGTCTCCCAGTCCCAAGGACTCAGAACTTACTGATCTGCTCTCCAGAGTTTGACACACACAGACAGAAAGCACACACGCTCCCACAGCAACTGCGCTTTCGGCCTGGAGCAGGTTTTCTAGGCTGGAAGCAGCTGATTGTAAATATTTATGTGTTGATCTGGCTGTGAAAAGCAAAGATGCTCTCGGAGTCTCTAAACTGGAAGCAGATGAAAGCAGATGGTTTCCCTGCCGTTTCCGGCACTTCAAGAGCTCACTCAGCTATTGTCTATGAGGGCAGAGAAGCAAAGCATTACAGTACAAGTTGCTGGCCCAGGAAGTGACACGGGTGCCCTGGTCATGCTGAGAGGGAATCACTGACTCTTCTCTCTGGCTACACAGACGAATTGCCAAAAGGTTATAACACTCCCTTCGCAAAGAAAGGTCTATTTACTGAGCAGGCTCAGTTGGGACAATATGGTTTGCCTTTCCTCCCTATTTGACTTTTAATTTTATTGATTGATTGATTTTTAGTGAGTGGAAGAGAAAGGGATAGAGGGAGGGGGAGGGAGGGAAGGAGGAGCATCAATGTGTGGTTCCCCCTATCCATGCATTCATTGGTTGATTCCTGTATGCGCCCTGATGGGAATCAAACCCACAACCTTGGCATATAGGGACGAGGCTCTAACCAGCTTAGTGACCTGGCCAGGGCCCCCATTTGATTTTTAAACTAAGTGGAAGGCCTTTGGACCCCAAGGGCTGCAAGAAAAAAAAGCTTCAAAAACAAATAGGATAATAATCAGGGGACAGACACCACTTTTGTGCTGCACCTTTTGCTTTGGCTAATTATAATACATTGCCCCAAACGGATCATTCCTGGCACTGAAAGTGGAATTATGCCCTGATATGGTAATCTCTACAGTGTTTTTCATTTTATAATGTTCAAAGAGTTGATACTGTCTCGTCCCAGAGGGAGGCATGCATACCAGGTGGTTGAACTCATCTTGTGTTGAAGGGCATTGCGAGGAGGATGTTGGGGCATCTCTGTAAGACCATTCAAGCCAAGGCCATGGGGACAAGCGTGTGTGGCCAGTGCCTGCAGACCCTTCCAAGCAGCAGCTTGCTATTGGGAACCAGGGATCTGGGTTCCCATCTCGGCTTTGTCATCAACTAAACACATGATCTTCGGCAGTCACTTTCCCTCTTGGGGCCTCGGTGTGCTTTGCAAAATGAGAGGCTGAGCCACAAGGGCCGCCACGTCATGCCACAGGCTGGGCAGATGGTAAACATGAGCAAAGTCGTTGGATGTTAGAGTCCACACTTTTGCAACAGAAAACCCTCTCAGTCTAGTTTCTATTCTTCCACCATTGCTAGACACTCAGGGCCAAGATTTACTTCACTTACTGAAAAACCAATGGTTCACTTGTGATAACAAATGGCAACTCATACCCAGCCTCCCTGAGGGGAGACAACTGGGAGTGGTTAAGGACTGGGGTAAACTGGGGAACACTGGCCTGCTTGAAAGTGCGGCCCTGCCTCCGCGCCAGCTGGTGTCTGCTGTGGGGAAATGTGGGCTCTGTGTACCCCAAAGTTTGGATCTTCTGACAGATGAGGGAAATCCCGACACGTACGGGAAATGTTTCCATTTTTGAACATTAACAACTAAGCAAAACCTCATTCAGGGCAGACCAAATGAAACTCACCCGCTGGCCAACAGGGCTCGGTCTGCAGGCCGCCAACATGGGAGCTGCCTCACGTCCCGCCTTCTGGCGCTGACTAGTGGCCTGCTGTTTAAATGACCCTCTAAGCCTGAGCTGAAAATGACATGTGCTAACTCGTCCCTACTCTCTGCACCAGAGCAAAGAAGCACTTGATAAGTTTGGCATGACTGTTTTCAAACCAACAGAAGCAACAATTTAAGTTTACTATTATTTGGGGTCTAAACAATCCATTTGGCAGGAGGGAGTGTCTGTGCTGTTAAAGAGCATGGGGTTTTGAGACAAACCGGGCACACGGTGGCACTCCGCCCTGCCACGTACACCCGTGTGAGGCCAGCTCACCCCTTGGGGCCTCAGTTTCCTTATCTGTACAACAGAGTTAGCAGCACTCCACTCACCGAGTTATCTCGGGGATCAGTTCACGAGGAATTGTGAAACACTAGCACAGTGCGTGACCGCTCTTCCAACGCTGCCGGCTGCAGCAGCCTCAGTTCTGGAATGTTCCATTCTGAAAGAAAAGCCTTCCCAATCTGCAGTTCTTCAGTTACATAACTGCGTGCTTTGGGAGAATCCTAGAGACAGGTTCTCAAGCTCTTATAATTCCGCAGCCCCCGGGGCTCTCAGCAGATGCAGAATGATCCTAGCTGCAAAGCAAACAAGCCCGAAACCTGGGAGACATCATCACTGCAGATCTCTCCCACCTGCTCTGCAGAGCGCCTGGAGCTCTGAGAGGAGCGGGACGGAGCGCCAGGAGGCCACTCCTGCGCTGAGCGGCCCACATGCGGCTTTTGCCCTAGGGTTCTTCGGAAACAAATTTCATTGCGTCAAAACCTATTTAATGTCCCCGTGGCCCTAAATCCCTTCATATAACCAGTCTCTCGTTAATTTCATAGTTTCTCAGCTCATCGTTTAGCCCAGCTAAGATGCTTGCTCTGTTTTCTTTTTTTGTGACAAGCTCTATTATTAATATTCTATGATATTAAGAGGTTTCACTTTCAGAAAGAAGATGGCCACGTGTCTTAGAGAGAAAGCAGGGCTGCGGGAGTCTACAGGCTAAACCATTCACAGAGCTCAGGAAAGGCAGTTGCTCATTCCTCAGGAAACTATCCACAGCAGGTCATTGACATCTAACGTAGCTGCCCAACCAGAGTTACGATTTCAAGAAAAAAATTTGATGAAAATTAAAGAATAGATTCGGTACGCATAGCAACTTTTCAAAAAATCTCGCCTTCTCTCTAATCCGTCAGCGATGAGACAGTTTTGCTCTGATGGGGGAAACGAAATGTTTACCTTTGTTGAATTGAAGAGCATTCTCAAAATCCTTGAGATCTTCTGAACCTCACACCAGTAATTCCTTTAAAATTTCTTTAAAGACATCAGTTCATTGCCATTACTGATTGCGATAATTCAACAACCTTAAAAATATCCATAAATGCAACTAGATATTAAGTGACTCGGGTCCTGATATACCTTAGTCAGTGTCTACGCAGAATCCCTTCTCTGCGTCCATGTACAGCCAGGTGGACATTGGTCCCAGAGGACTGGGAACACCACGGGGGCAGGACTTGCCTTCTTGCATTCGTAGAGTCTTACCCACTAATAAGCACTTAGGAGGCCCCAAGTCAACAAAAGAAGAACCTGGCCCAGTGTTGGGTGACTGCCATCTTTCCTTCCTCCATTTTCTCAACACCTACTTATCAACAGCAGCTCTGAGCCGGGGACTTTGCTGAACCCTGAGCGGAGTTTCATCCGGGAGAGGAAAACTGGAGTAGCTAGGGAACTTCCACGGGGGACAGCAGACTGGAGGACAGACGGAGGAAAGGGTGTGCGAGACAACCCCAGGCATCTCGAATCCAGGGGTTATATTCATTCAACCCTGCAAGAGAGCTGCCTGTCATTCCAGGCCCGGTCAGAGCGGCCATCAGCTCAGGTAGAATTACCTGCCCTAGAACCATCAGCCTTAAGATTTAACGAGAATAGCCATCTGAGGACAAAGAAGACCAAGTGGATCCCACGCACCTTGGGGAAGGCAGGCTGAGCCAACGCCACTTGACCGTCTGGTCCAGAGGGATGGAGGGAGCCATCTCAGCCCACCGAAGGAGGCCAAGTAACTAAGCAGACCCGATGGATATGACCCCAGAGACGTGAAATGAACTGAGACTCTACTGCTGGCTGGAGGTGGAGGGAGAATCTAGGCGAATGCCCCTGCAGCACAGGCAAGTGGACCGAGGTACATGTCCTGACCCCGCCACCTCCTATCTATCTGTGTCACCTTCTGAGGCTCGGGCTCACTGTCTGTAACACTGACAGACAACTGCTGTCCAACAGAGTGACAGGCAGAACCAATGACAGTCCTCGATGGGCTGGACAAAGTGCTTGGCACTTTGTGAAAGTCCCTTTTCCCTTCCCTGCTTTCTCCACTGATGCCCCTGCTCACACCACGCCACCTCCCGCAGGTGGACTGGAGAACGTGCAGGAGGAAACGCAGCGAGCGCACACGCAGGGATGAGGGCTGAGCTCCCCCGCGCCAGGATGGCTCCATGACCGAGAAGGTGTCTGCATCTGCTGCCATTACCAGACCCCCTTCCAGAGCAATGCCAGGCACATCACTAGTGCTCAGGAAGTACCCGTGAATGAACAAATCATCAAATCTAAGGAACCGCAGGATCCTATGAAACCTGGACCAGACGATGAGCACTCTCGGGGCTTGGAGGAGACATGGTGAGCAGCATCCCTCTCCTGCCTTGCTCCCTTACTCCTCCAGTCTCAGCTTCAACGTCACTCCCCTCCCTGGTCCCGGTTGCAGGCGGGAGAGGCTCTCACCGCACTTTGTACCTGCCCTCCACGGCACCGAACACGACTCCTTTTACTTGTGTGGCCGCCGCACGTCCACCTCCCTTGTACTGGAGTCTGAGCTCCATGAGAGCAGGGGCTGTGGCCCTTGTGCCTGAGCTCACTAGATGATCAAAAAATGTACACAGTGAACAAGGACATGTTAGGGTGATGACCTGACAGCCAGGGAAGGTTTCACAGAGGAGGAAGGCAGGGATGAGCCCGATGGAGGAGCGTGAGAGTCACGTTTGAAACTACATTGGCTCGGAATAGCGCATGGAGGCGGGGAAGCTGGGTCCTACCCTCAGCTCCTCCAGACCACAGCCCACCCTAATGTGTTTTCTCTCCCCCCCCCATAAATCACTCTCTCCGCCCTCCCCTGTCTCTTACACACACACACGCACAGACACATACTTCCCTGGACTCTTCCTGCAAAGATGACCCTGGAATCCTCCCGGGACTTCAGAACTGGAGTCCCTCTGCTCTCCAGGGACTGGCAGTCACATCCAGGGACCTGGGCCAGACTCCAGGGAACAATGTGAGATTCCCAGATAAGGTGAAGCTACAGAAAGGGAAGCAACAAGCCATTCCATGGGTCTGAAGGATGGACTGGTCGGGTGGCATTCAATGGACTAGAAGAGAAGGAAAGGGGAAATGATGCCAAGGTGAGCAGGTCCAGGCGCGCGCCACCAGAAGGAGGGGGCCACCAGGAGGTCAGGGGCAGCAGCTTTCATAGCCTGGCCTCACTCCAGCCCCCGAACACCACAGCGACATAGGTACCGGGCCCTTGTTATGGATGAGAAACAGAGTCTCCAACAGGTCAAATTATTTACTGAAGGTTAATACAGCCCTTTAAAAAAAACTGAATTACTTCTAAATAGAGCAAAAAAATCACAGATTTCCTTGGTGTAAGTGCAGTTATAATGCTGCTAATTGCCTTTTGTTTTTATACCCCTGTAGGTGTGTGCCCCTCAGAGCCCCTGCCAAATCCCTGGGACCCAGTGCACTGCCCAGCGAAGGAGGTCACCGATACATGGGGACTGAGTGAATGTTAAGTACCACTGGACTCTCCTGTCCCCCGGCACCAGGCCGAGGTCCTTGGAGACAGAAAGACCTATGTGGCCGTGAAAGGCCATGCCCTTCGTCCCCTGCTTTAGGCAGGGTGAGACTTAGGCTACCTGAGCCAATGACCGTACAGTCTTGTTTGAGAATGAGCCATGGGGACAAGGAAAAGGAACCAAAAAGCTCATAATTGGGCTAATGCCAGAGGCGGGAAATGCAAACAGAAGAAAGCAGAGTAGAAACTCCTGTGCGAGGCCAGCAGGCCAGTGTGCATCTTCAAAGAGGATTTTGTTCTGAAAAAAATAACGCAAAAACCCCCCTCAGGCATGATGCACAGAAAGTGCTAAGGGGGTGGAGGGACAGGGAAGAAGGCGGCTGTGGGGGACAAAGGTGGCAGTCCTTCTGTCCATCCCTGGGGCACCAATCCTGGGGCGGGTAAGGCACACAGAGGGGAGTAAGGACTTTTAAGTGACAGAAGCCGCTCTGCCCCCCAGGCACCCACGCTGCTCCATAACAATTCTTATTAGGAGCCACAAGTGTTTCTCCTGGCCCTAGCGAGAGCTACGGACTCTCACCAAGAACGGGAAGTGGTTTAAATCCCCAGGACGACCTTCGCTGCTTCCTGTCTTGATTATATGCCACAATGGTCTGAAACGTAAATACAAGAACGAGCCTTCCAAAGGGAGAGATTACGTTGTTCCATATTACCATCAGGGGAGCCAATGAAAGTCAGAGCAGGATTAGATAAAGAGAACATTTTTATGACAAATAATTGCATTCTACATCCGAAGGCCTTAGCAGAACACAAATTTGATGGCAAGATGCGAATGGCAAAGCCCACGTTTGAGAAACCACTAAAAAGACAGGAGCCATTTATCGGCGCCGTGGGTTGGTCGGACTAGCCTCCCCTTGGGGTGCGGGGACCGAGGAGGTGAAGCCTGAGCGGCTGCTACTGCCAGGCCAGTCTCTCAGGGGCGGCCTTGCCGCGCCTGCCTCTTCGGTGAGATGTTACTGCACTGCCTGCGGTCTGACCCGTTAGGGAAGACCAGCCCTTCCGACCTGCCCCTGGCAGGCCTGACCGGGGGCGCCAGCTGACAGGGAAGGGAAGGTGAGAGGTGACGGAAACCATGCGTCGGCCTCTGCCCTCGCCCCCCGCCCCCCGGGCTCCTGGCCCAGAGCTCCGAAACCCTGGTGGTTTCCTACACGGTAAGAGCACGAGGAGCATCTTTAATTCTAACGAGGCAGCCGCGGGAGGGCACCGGGATGGGTGCCGAATGGAGGCTGGTCTCCGGAGAACCAAGTCGTGATCAGAGGCTTGGAATTCCCGCTGTCCCCATTCTCCAGAAAGGGGAGGGGGTTTAAAAACAGAGTACGCAGTCGATGCCTACGGGAGAAGGCCTCCGCAAACCAACCCCCCCCCCCCCCCCCCCCCCCCCCCCCCCCCCCCCCCCCCCCCCCCCCCCCCCCCCGCCGCCCCGACAGCCCGGGGGTTAGAGGCTCCCAGCGTGGTGAAGAATCTGCGCACTGGGCGGCTGATGCACCCGCCCCAGCTCCCCAGAGACAGAAGCCCCTGCTCTGAGGTCCCCACCCCGGCCTGGGCCCTGCGTGTCTCTTCATCTGGCTGTTCGTCGGGATCCTTTACCATACCCTTTAATAAAGTGGTAAATGTTAGTGTTTGCCCGAGTTCTGTACGCCACTCTACCAAATTAACCAGACCCAAGGAGAGGGGGATGGGACCCTCAGATTCAGAGCTGATCTGTCAGAAGCACCGGTGACAACTTGGAGCTGGGACTGAGATGAGAAGTGTGGGGCCAGTCTGGTGGGGCTGAGGCCTGCACCCATGGGATCTGACGCCATCTCCAGGCAGGGGGAGTCAGCACTGAGGTCAGCTGTGAGACACCTAGTGCGGGTCGCAGAGCATGCTGGGTGTGGGAAAACGCCCACACGTCTGGTGTCAGGAGTGTGAGCGTGCAGGTGCGAGTATAGGAGAAACACTGGAAGAAAGACTGGGCTTTTCCAGGCAGAACGTAAATGGGCTGGACGTCAACGAGATCCGCCACCTCCCAGGCGCCTGGCTCAAGTGCTGACCAGCAGGCGCAGCCATGATAGCTGCCGGCCGCACCGCCCAACCCAATCTTCTCAGCACTGCGCACGTGGAAAGGGGCACACTGGCTTCACATTTCTGCCCTGAGCTAGGTGAGGCCATTCACTGTTTTGGTTACTGAAAAAGACTGCAATGCCCTGACTGGCATGGCTCAGCTGGTTGGGTGTCATCCCACAGAGCAAAAGGTTGCCGGTTCGATTCCCCGTCAGGGCATATGCCTGGGTTGCAGGTTCGGTCCCCCATTGGGGTGCGTACAATGGAGGCAAACAATTGATGTTTCTCTTTCACATCAATACTTCTTCCCTCTCCTTCTTCCTTCCTTCCCTCTCTCTAAAATTAAATAAAATCTTTAAAAAAATATTGCAGCACAACTAGTCTCAGGAATGAACCCCAAGTGACTGGGCAGCTGATGAGACAGCTTCCCAAGCAAGCTGTTTCCAGTTCCCCTGACAACAAACTCCCATCACCAGAGACCACTGGGGCCCTCTCTCACTCCCACCCCCACGGAAACTGACCGCCACCAGGACAGAGCCTCACTCGTTCCGCTTACACCAGGTCTCCCTGTTACATGTACAGTCCAAATTCAACACAAGATTGTTTTGTACGTATTAAGAGTCATGGATTTCCTTTCAGTTAGGCGGGCCATTTAAATTGGGGAAAACAAACATGGCATTTTCATCTCCTGTGACCTTGGCAGACACTGCTAATTGGTCAAGGGAATGTCTATCAAGAAAGTCAGTCTTGGGTTCAGAATCTTCTTTAAGACAGTCTCCACATAGCGACTTGCCCCACGCATCTGCTGGCTTCTCTTAAACTGTTTCGTCTGAGACAGCACAAAACAGAACTCCCCCGGGGGTTGGACGACAGGGGTCCCAGATCAGAGTGGTACCCCCACCAGGGTCTCATCTATTTGCCAACTGGGGACAACATCTGCCTCATCCAACTCCCACAAAACACGATCTTTGTAAAGGTAACTTGTAAATAGCTATTCGACATACAAATGAAAGGTGTTGATACTAAGCTGAGGAAATGGATAACTAGAAATACTGAATGTTGAAGGTGGTCTTGAACTGAGATTCATCTGCCTCAAAGCCCAAGTAGAGTCCTCTTTTCCAGTCCAGAGACACTAAACCATTACCAAACCCAGGATTTTATACCCAGCTGTGCGGCAGCCTATGTATCCCGACTGAAGTCATTAAATGTTGGGAGAAATATAAAAACAAGCAAGCAATCTTCTTAACACATCGCTGAGTTGACACGAAGAGAATTCATGAAAGCAAAGTCTCCCAGAATGACAGAAAAGCAGGCGCCTTGGGCATCAGGAAACTGCAAAGCCAGAAACCTGCTGACCTTGAACTTCCACTTTGATGTCTCCATGGGGTAAAGAGGTGAAGAGACTAAATCTCAGCCATGTCCAAAGTGGAAAACGTGACGGGAGACCCTGAAAAAGCCTTAGATTCCAAAATCTTAAGAGTAAGTAGGAGTCCTGACTGGTGTGACTCAGTTGGAGT
Organism: Anoura caudifer; assembly: GCA_004027475.1. Lineage (NCBI taxonomy): Eukaryota > Metazoa > Chordata > Mammalia > Chiroptera > Phyllostomidae > Anoura > Anoura caudifer. The sequence continues at coordinate 43,548 of PVKU01003889.1, read as the reverse complement.
ATCGTCCCATAAACTGACAGGCTGAGGGTTCAATTCCCAGTTAGAGCACACTCCTGGGTTGTGGGTTTTTCCCTGGTGAGGGCGCATATGAGAGGCAACGGGTTGATTTCTCTCTCACATTGATGTTTCTCTCCCTCTCATTCTCCCTCCCTTCCCCCTCTCTAGAAATAAATAAATAAAATCTTTTTCTTAAAAAAAAGAATAAGTAGGAAAGGAAGCCTGCTCTTCTGAAGGGAAGAGCAGGGGGAGCTTCCTGTCTCCACCTTTGAGCTGTGCGGGGAGATTTTGTAACCACGAAACAGCTCTCATAGATTTTTGCTGTCCAAATAATGCTTTTCCTGGGGTTCCCCAAAACCTTAAGAGCAGAGTTAACTTGGGGGTGACCCTGGAGTGGACAGTGCTCCCCAGATAACTGGCAGAATCCTCTCTGGAGGATTCCAACTTCAACCCAGACATCAAAATATTCCCGGAAATAACAGTTCTAGGAGAAAGTAAAATGTCCAGAGTAAGAAAAATCTAACATAAAAGATTTCAGGGCACACTTGGGAAAATCTGATTAGAACCACTTTAGATATTATAAGGCACAGAATATAAAATCATTATTTGCAGTAGGTTTAAGGAAACCATAGGGAAGCGTAAAGAGAAAGATAAAGAATAAGCATTATAAAAAAATAATGGAGATTTTTTAAAAGACCAAAGTAGAATTGGTATAAATAGAGTAATTGAACTTAAAAACTCAATAGATAGATTAAATAGTACATGAGGCTAAAACTTAGAGAATTAAGGATTGGAATTAAGGATAGAGAATTAGGATTAGAACATGACTGACAGATCAATAGATAAAGTAGGTAAGATAGATGGATAGGTAGCGACAGATAAATAATATAAACATTTTGAAGGACAGGTTAAGTGACATGGCTAATATGGAGACAAAGTCTAGCAAATGTCTAACTGGGGTTTTAAAATTAAAGGAGAAAGTAATAGAAAAAATGGGGAAGCAGCAAGATTCAATCAGACAATGGCTGAGGGTATCTCAGAATGTTGGAGGACAGACCTGAGACTCAGAAAGCTCAATGAGTCTCATGCAGGATGCGACACAGGAAACCCACCTTGAGACACTCAACAGTGAAACTTCACGGCACAAAAGAAAAAGCAAGATACGAACAGCATGCAGAAAGGAAGAACAGCACACCAGCAAAGGAGCAGCAATGAGATTTCCAAAACACCAGCAATCCAATGCTAAAACACAGCAATGCAACAGGCACTGTCATCTCAGAACTCCAAATGCAATAAAGCCATCTTCCAAGCCTGAGGTCAACTGAAGAACATGTCACAAAATCTAAACCAGAAAGCAATCACCACAAAAGCACGTTCAGGCAGAAGGTTGGGGGGCTGGCTCGGGGAAGGGGCCACGCACTGCCTGCGTGAGTGCGTGGGTCACTGCCCACAGGCTGCTGGTTGTACTGGGGGAAGAGGAAGAATCAGGCTGAAATGAAGACACCAAACAAATGTAAACCTACCAGATATGTTCTTATCGGAGTGGGTGTATTTAATGGCTTTATACTGCTCAGAACAAGAAAAGATATTAACTTCATGCCCCACAATTCGAACATTTACACTCACCCAACGCAGCCGAATATGCACTCAGGGGTTAACGCTGGCGACCTCTGGGCAGCAGAAACGCAAAATTCTTTCTGTATATTTACTTCTCCATATATCCTGACTTTCTACAGTATGCATCTACTGCTTCCGTCATCATGGAACAATTACTAAAACAAATACAGGAGTAAGTACATGAAAGAACGAATACACAGGTGGTGGGAAGCAACAACAAATAACGCTAATAAAAGAGACAAGCACAGAGAGGAGGGAGATGCTTTTTGGCACGTATAACCAACAAAGAACTAACAGCTGGATTTTTTTTTAAGCCCTGTAAGTCAATGAAATGAAAGCAGACAACCTGAGAAACAGGCAGAGACGAACAGTGATGTCACACAAAGAGAGAATCCAAATTCCATTACGTGGATGGGACGACGGCCCAGCTCATTCTCATCAGGAGGAGTCACATCACAGCCACCAGGGGCCACGGGCAGGCCCCGAGTCCAGCAGAAACTAAGTCCCTGTGAGGCCCAGAGGTGGCAAGGCTGGGGCCACGGGGACCCTCATGACTGGCTGGTGACAGCGTCTAAGCTGTTTGGCCTTATTTCTTAGAGATGAAGATGAGCAAAGGCCCCAGGAATCTTACTGCCAGGAACACAGCTGAGAATTACTTTTGCAATGTTCATAATTGGTGCAAAGTATCACAGATGGACCAGACCCAACATGTGCAAACAACTATTTGAATGACTTAAAAAAAATGTGTGGTGCAGTCGTGCCTGAGAGCACCATACAGTAATGACAGAGAGTGACCTCCTGCTACATCCACCAATAAACAGAGAATCTCAACAGCAACGATGAACGAAAGTAGAGAGTTATATAAAGCTTAAAACCAGGCAAAACTAAGCAATATGTTGTTTAGGGATATGAACATGTGTGTGTAGAAGACTACCTAGAAACACGAAGTAATTTTTAAAAGTTTAAGCTAATGGGGGACAGAATGGTAAGACAGCAGGGAACGTTATGGTGAATGTCCAAGGGTAAAGTTCTGTTTCTTAATCCACGCGGTAGGTACGTGGGGGTGTTTCCTATCGTTGTTGTTTAATACTTACTGTTGTTAATGTAAAATGACATTATGTAAACCATACTGATATGTTTTAGATACGATTTTGTGCATTTCCTTTCACTTGTAACTAATTAGCCCTGCTAAGCAACAGCGGGGCGCTAAGAAAATTATATGGTCCAGGAGCAAATGCGGAATTACAGCCAGTCACCAAACTGTTTGCCCTGTAACAGGGACTATTTGTTTGGTCGTCCGCAGTGCGGATCACTCAGAAAAGGAGCCGCCAGTTCAAGTCCCCCGACCCTGTTCTCCTGTCACTGATCACAGGGTGCTACGCACACCAAGGCTGAGTGCCCCGGCTCGAGCAAGACTGATGAGCACAAAGGACTGCGCTTGGTTGCAGGGCATCCTAAATATCATCATTGCGGAGCCTTTAAATTGTATTTTTTATGACCACCGTGATCTGCTTAACCAGGAACATAGAAGCAATGCTCCTCAAGAAAAAAACAACAACAAAGGCAGCCTATGGAACATCACCTCATTATTCAAGTGCACTGAACTCCAACTAATACTTAATCACAAGAGGCGTCTGGAGGCTCCGAGTAGAATGAATGCTGCTGGCATTCTCCTGAGGCACCTGACTGATTTCTCAGATTACAAAAGTCAAGCTGCTGAGAATTCTGAAAACACTGATTTAGCAAGGGAGAGACGAGGGAGCTCTCAAGGCTTGTAATAGGAATAAATGCAGAATAAACGAAACTGGCCCGGGTGCCTGTTCCAGGTCTTAGGCACCAGGATGTATTTCAAGCTTCACTGCTATTTTAGTTTCCTAATGTAGCTATTTCTTATGGGTGAAAAGACAGACCTCATTCCTTTTTCTCCTCGTCACTGCAACACAGGCCCGTGACTCTGTGCCATGTGTAGAGTATTCTGCGTGATTTGCTCGGGCTCGGAAATATGCTCAGCTAGGACTTGGATGATTTGCTTTCTTTGAAAATTATTAGCAATGAAATAGGTCCCGCAAACATGAACATAAAACCAAATGCCCTTGTTACAAAGTTTCCAATCAGCACATGGATGTTTCTTCACTAACATCTTAGTTTAAACATAAGATGTCTGTACAAAGCAGCAGGTAAGTGCCTGTGCCGGAATCCCAGCTTCGCCACTCATAAGTTGCGTGACCTTAGGCAAGACATCTAACCCTGTGGGTCTCACCTACAAAAACGGATTAATAAGAATATCTACTCATAGTGGTTTCCTGAGGATTAACTAAGACAATGCATGTAGGGTGGTGCATGCCCAGAAGATAGTAAATGCTTGATAAACGTTAGCTATATACAGTCAGTGCAAAGCTCGGTTCAACATGTTCCATGGGAGACTGAACTTTCTGTGCCCCTTCTATTACAAGTTTTATGCTCACGTCCACACCATGTGACGTCCTACCCATGAAAGTGGAACCCATCCTGCATCCACAAACAGAGGCTTGCCAGAAACAGTGTATCTGTTCCGCTCCACTGAATCCCAACACGAGAAAGAGAACAATTCCACCCAGGACACTAAGACTCCATCCCCATGTGATCGAAAATTACTTCCAGGAATTTTTGCAAGTGCAGGGATCACAGGAAAGGTGCCAGGAGCCCGATGCCAGGGAAATACCCTGAACTGTTAAAAAAAAATTTAAAGGCTTAAACAAGAAATTAGAATTCTGGAAATTCAAGACAAACATCTAACATTAGCTTCTGGCAGTATTCACGGAATGGAGTGTGTGATCTCCTAACCATTTTCCTAAGGCAGGAAGGGGAAAGGGAATTAGTCATGCAAGTCACTGGTCTGTAAAACAATAGGTCTGGGCACAATCACACCTGCAGTTTGGTCTCTAGGTACACAGAGCCAGTCACTCCCCTAGAAAAATCCCCCCTCTGTTGTCTTGACTTCCTGCTAGACCAGACTTCCTTGAGGACACATGCTGTCTTACTCACCTGAGTAACCTCAACACTTAATTCAGTGCTTGGAACCGAGGATGCAATCAATAAATGCTTGTTGGGTGAATAAATGAGACATTAAATAACCTGCTTAAGGTCACTGCTAGAAATGAGAGACACTCAAAATTAATTAGTTTGTTCATTCGTTCGTTCGTTCGTTCATTCATTCATTCAAATAAGCTGGCACCTAAGCTAGTCAGACCTCCCCAGTCCCACACCCTTTCTGCCTGGCACAAGGACACTCTCCGTGGGTCTTAATTTTAGTAGGGCATTCGCCGAAGCCAGACCTGAGAACTTGAACGGACTTGGTGAGGAACAGGGGCTGGCTGTGCTGGAGTTTTGGTAGCTGACTGAATAATGAAACTAGGAAAGCACCCAGTGCCAACCTGACCAGGAACCCTTGGCCTTATGTCTAACTGCCGTCTTCCTGGGTGACTGGGGTGAAAGAGATTGAAAGTGAGGAACCTAATAAAGTCCTCGGGATGCTGACAGAAAGTCAAAGTTCTTTTTACCTACACAGTTCAACATGCCCTGGGCAAAATGCAAAGAAAATACAAACTGTGAATCAAGCCACTTAGGGCCAGCCCACCATTTGGAAGCCTCTACATTCGTTACTGAAGTTCAAGGACAATCTTTTTCAATCTATGGGATTAAAAGTTCTTCCATGGAGCCAGGATTTCCCTTTTCTTCTCTAGAGGCAAAAATAAGTGCTTCGCTATTTGGGCTCTGTTTGTTTCAGTGTTTTGGGTTTGCTTCTCCCTTTTTGTGTATTTCCATTCCCTTCCGCCCCACTTCCCAGATTTGACACTCACAATAACTAGCAGCTTCTGGGAGATTATCAGCATTCCCAAAACTTCCTAAAGGCAGGTTTGGGGCCAGGCAAGGTATATGCTCTCCAGAGTGGGCAGGCAGAGCTGGCCACAGTGGATCTAGGGCTGGGTAGGTGCTAGGGATCCCCAGGGGAATGGCTAAGTCTGGGGTGGAACTCAGGCCACTGCACGGGGCCTCTCACACCTGCCTCATCTGTGCCGCGTGATTCTCCTGATGCTCAGGCACAGGTATCAGGAGGTCCCAGGTTCGGGGAGCCAGCTCCCTCCCAAGGACAGGCAATCTCATGGACAGCATCAGTGACTTAAAGTGAATCCACTCAAAACGGAGCAACATTTCATGTTAAATAGTGGTAACACGTTTTAACTGAGATTCCAACTGAAAAGTTAAACTTATGAAAATAAATTCACTTTATCTTATGTTTAACACAACATGGGTTATAACTGCACCTCAGCTAATGTTTAGAATAAAGAAACGATTTGATCACCTTTGACATCATTTTGAGAAGTGCGCAGCAACGCAACACCTTCCCTCAAAAAGACCAAGAGGACGTTTCTGTTATTACAGAAAGGTTAGCAGCATTCTTCAATTTTCCTCGATTGTGTCTCATAGTCCTTTGATATTCCCCAGTCCGGCCCGGAGCAACTCTGCTGGGCTCCTCCTGGGATTCATTCCTTTCACTTAACTGTCCTGTCTGGTCCAGCAGGTACTGACTTCATGGAATCCTGCATCTTCCTCAAGATGTGCGGTTCATCATCAACTTGCAACATGTTTGCATTGTGCTGTCACATTACAACTCCCAACAGCCAGGGAGAGCCGAGCCAGGATGAGAGCACCCCGCCCAGGGCTACAGTAGATGCTTGAGAGCAGGTTAATGTCGGAGGTGATCAACTCATGGCTATACATTAACTTCCCCATGCAAACTCCTAGCTGCAAAGGACCACCTCACAATAACTTAGATGTTAAGAACCCCAATGTCTGCACCCCCCTCCAATTCTGTGGGACTCTGCCCATTCTGTTTGAATCAGCTGGAGAGGAGAATTTCAGCAGCAGGGCCCCCGCTCTGTGCGTGGCAGTTTTCAAAGACTTTTCCTACATCAGTTCCATCAGCTCCAGCCCTCGTCACCCCGCTAGCAACTCGCAGAGGTGTGGGAACCCGCACAGCTGACCGTCCTCTCCAATCACCGAGCAAGCCTACCATTTGGGGGAAATGAGGTTCAGGGGTGAAAGTGGGTTTGTGTTCTGTAATGGCAAAGTAGATGGATTCAGTCAATTCTTCTTTTTTTTTTTTGGCGGGGGGAAGCAGCTGTAGGAGCAACCACTTGTCAATTCAGTCAAAATGGTCCATCTGGCCCATCAGCCAGACAGCTTTCCTGGGATGAGCACAAAAGTATGTGCATTGGGAGCTCCAGAAATGAGAAAGTTCTGGACACTTCCTAAAACACTCTTAGATAGAAGGAGATGGAAAATGTCAAAACCCTGCAATCAAATCAGGTTCCAACGTTCTACCCAGGAGAGGCGATGATGGATTGCTCGGATTTTGGCTTCGGTATTATTTCATCCATTAGACAGAGAAGCTGTGATCCAGCGCGAGGCTATCTGCTACAGGCAGTAGATAGCACAGTTCAGCCGGAGTTTCTGGATTAGCATTTGAACTGGTGGACGCAGAAAGCAGACCACCCTCCCTAATGTGGGTGGGCCTCATCCAATCTACCGAGGGCCTGAACAGAAGGCAAAGGTGTCAGAAGGGAGACACTGCCCTCTCTCGGCCCGAGAGCTTGAGCTGGAACCTCGGTCTTCTGCCCTTGGACTAGGCCTCACACCATCAGCACTCCTGGTTCTCAGGCCTTTGAACTTGAACCGGAATTTACACCACCAGCTCTCCCAGGTCTGCAGTTCGCAGACAGCAGATCATGGAACTTCTCAGCCACCATAATCACGTGCACTGTTTATTACAACTCCTTATAACACGTCTCACTATATGACACCATTGGTTCTGCTTCTCAGGAGAACCCTGACTCCCGCAGAGAGAAGACTCAGATCGGCTCCAGCATGGCGTGGAAAATCCCCCGGTTCGAATTCCCAATGAATGATGAAAGAAACAGCTAAGTTGTTGTGAGCGACACAGACCCCTACACGCTCATGCCTGGTGCCACAGAGGAGCCTTGGGGCTCCCGCTGCCACCTGGGTGACAGCACGGAAGAGGAAGACGGCAGAGTGTGCATCAGAGGGTCTGGGAGGCTGCCCCAGGTCAGCGTTCCATCCCCAGGAGGGGCGTAAATGAAAAGATGGAGGACGGCAAGCCTCTGCCACAGCAGAGTGAGGGAACGAGACACCATCCCGGGGACTCGGGTCCAGCTCATCCACCATGGGCAGTGGCAGCTGTGAGTGTGCCAGGGACACCTGGGCTCCACATGTCCTCTGCCTCAGGCAGGGACAGTGCTGCCTGAACAGGACAGGTCTAAAAGCTGCTGGTGCTGAAGACACTGGCTCTAGTACCCTGGGTGTCCTGGGGACCTCCTGGCCTCTGGGCCCCTGTGACAGCACTCACTCAGGTGTGGCAGGCAGGTCTGCGGTACTGGTGGGTCCTGTTGTGCCCTCCTTACCCCACGAAGGTGGCCCAGCCCTGCCACCCACATCTGCTCGTGCCCCGGGATGGCTGCAAGCTGTGGAGACAGCACAATCTGCCTGATCCCCATCTACCAGGCACCTGACCGCTGTGACCGATACTTCCAGCAGCGGCCTCTCCAAAGAAAAAGCACACGGACTGCCTCTGGGGGAGGAAAAGCTCCACCCAAGGGGGTGCCACCCACATGCGGAGGGATTTTCAAAGACTTTGGAAAGTGAGGTCATTGTTGCCCAGCAATCAGGGCTCGAACCGCTGCAAACGCCTGGTGGAGAGTGAAGCGCGCAGACAGCCACTCGGCAGGGGGTTCCGTGGTGGCTGTTCCCGAACAGGCAGCTCTGAGCAGCCCATTTCTCAGCACAAAGGCAGGAGGAGGGCATGGGCTGGGCTCACAGAAGGCACGGGGTGTACTTGACAGAGTCCCCAGGCTGGATGGGAGCGCTCCAAGCAGCACTTTCTCTCCTGGGGCAGGTGGCCAGCTCCTCTGAGATGGCCTCATGCTGCCACACCTGTGCTGTGCGCACCCGTCCCCCACACACGGACTGAAGGAAGCCCTGTTAACAGCAGTTCCCAGGTGCCTCGGCTTTTACGACCACTGTCCTAGGTGTACCCTGCAGTCTCCTTTGCATCTGTAGCAATTAATTACCTCCATGAACTATGTTAGTCCCTTACGGGACTGTTAATTCCATTCTTCGGCTTTCGCCAGCATCCAGCGGGCAATTCGCTGGAGGAAAGAGCAGGTGGTAACTTCCAGCCCCACCACCCAGGGTCAGGCTACGACTCCAGGAGTTTCTCTGGGCCCACGCTGGCCGACATGCTGGCCGGCCTCACTCGGGGACCTTTCTAGGTGTGGGTGTGACCGTTAACCGAGGTCCTTGGCCTCCCCACTTCCAAGCCTGCGGCTGGCAGGCAGGAGTGCCGTGCTGAGCCCCTGACTGTGGCCGCGCCCAAGGCCTAGCTCCAGAGAGGGCTCTGGGCCGCTCACGCTGGTTTTCAAGACCATCGACACCGTGTGCCATGATTCTTAAATGCACAGCAAAACATGACTGGAAAAATATATTTTCGATGTTTTTACTTTTGCTTTGAAAAATGGGAAGACACTGTGTTGCTGAAGTATCTAGATCTGTACTTAGAAACAAATCAACATGGTGAAAACCAACACAAAGGGAACATGGTGCTTGAACGTACTACGCGCCTCTCACAGCCACACACACACCAGAAAGGAAGTGATTAAGAGCGTCATAATCAGACACACCCCTTTCCTTCGGGAAATAAACGAGTGATACATTTGTAGCCTGCTCTTTCGCTGAGTTGGAAATGAACAAATTCAAATCGATGCCTATCCATTCAAATAGGTATCTGCCTACTCAAACACCTATTCGACGGATCTTTACTCTTGCCCTCCATCTGCCAAAGGGGACAGAGACCAGGACGTTCTGATTTCTCCCAGAGTCAGAGTCCAAGGGGGAATGGCACTAAGTTACCCCATTAGACTCCCCCCCACACCTCGGAAGGTGGGGGTTAGTCTGAGCCCCTGTGTACAGATGAGTAAACTGAGGTACAAAGTCACGGAGCAACTCACCCAAGATTGCATTATCACTAAGGAACTGAGCCCAGCTGAACTCAGGTCTGCCTGGGTCTGAAAATAATTCTTCTTTCACAATCGTCAGTATAGAAATGTTCTTGGATGTAAGATAATCTAATCACATAGAGCAAGCTAAGGACTGTAGAAGCAAATGTGTCCTGTTCAGCCCCACACTCGGTCTTCGGATGGCTTTCTCTGGACCCCCAACAACATGTGGTCACGGACACATGGAAGGAGGAGAAATAAATGAAGGCTCATGGCAGTCAGGCCAGAAGTCCACGAGTCATGAAATGGCCTACAGGCCCAGTCCTCTCCGCCACACGCACACGCCACGGGGCAGGTGTGCTTGGGGTTCTTCCGGGCAGGGATGCTCTCAGCCCCTCTTCCCTGGGCTTGGCTCCCATTTCCTTCAGAATTAATTGTCCCAGATGCCTCTGTTTATGCAAGAGACACCACTTAATTATTATATATTATACATGTTTCCTACTTGTCTAAGTCAAAATTTAATTAAATGGCCATTGGTGTAATTATCTGTTTAATGTCCATTGCTGTCCATCAGAGCTGCCAAGAACGGTCACTCAGAACACTCACGGCCCAAGGGTGGCCAGCTGACAAGGCAGGCTGCTCTCTGCTCGCCATGCCCCGTACCTGCGGCTGCACCTGCTGGGGGAAGAGAAGCCTTTTCCTACTTGGCATAAAGCGCTGCACGAGCTCACAGGGGCCCCGCCCTGTAGACCCTCCTGGGACAGGGGCATGTCTGTCTCACTCGCCACTGTCACCTCCTCCATTGCACCCAGAGAAATGCATGTTGGGTAAATGAGCGAATCGCTAAAGAAACGAACGAACGAATGAATGAATGCTCCTTAAAGCATCCGCAGAGTCCTGGGAGCGTGACCTAAGCTATCGTGAAAAACAAAGGCTGAACCGGGACACAGGAGGCGGCCCCTCACTTGTCTCAGCAGCTGAAGCCCACGGACAGCAGGCGGTGACCCCTTGCTCCGCAGGATGAAGCTGCGAGACCAATAGGCCCTCACGGAGACTGCTCACGTTCCTTCTCTTCCAGAGGGAATATTCTTGAAATGAGTGGACTCTTGTTTTATTTGTAAGGTATAGTAAATAATACTCAAGCCCAAATATGTGAACATTTGACCGAAAGGGCGTACTGGTAAAGGACAAAAATATGAGCCATATTTTTCACCAGGTGCCTGATCACCGTGGGATCTGGACAGGCTTCGCTGGAGTCAGGACCCACCAACACCTAGTTAGTGAGTGAAATATAAACGAAGCCAGAGCTTTTGTTCCTTCCTTCTTCCTTTCTTCCTTCCCCTCTTCCTTTCTTTTTGAAGAAAAATTGTACAGTTCCTCACGACCCAGAAGACGGAGGGAGATAACCCTATGATGGAACAACCTATGGCCAGAAATGAAATTCGTTTATCGGTGGAAGTAAGCATACAGAGGCCCCCAAGGAACTTTTAACTTCTAAAAATGTCTGCTTATTTTAAAAAAAGATTCAAGGAACGTCACAGCTCTGGAATAAAGCTAGTCTGTCTCTCTTCCTGCCAGTCCCCCGCCCCCAGGTCCCACCCCAGGCTTCCAGGAAGAAAGGACCTGAACTCACAGCGTCATCTTGGTCTTTCTAGTCATCAGCAGGATGCCCCAGCTCTGCTGGAGGCGGCGGAGAGGGGACCCGGCAGGTATGAAGCACCTACTACATGCCTGGCACAGTGCAAGGGGCTTGGCACCCTTTTGATTCTCGACTTCTATCAGACAACGTCTTTGCTTTGGCAGGCACTGTTAAAACCTCTTATAAAGCTAATGAATCTGAGGCTGAAAGAGACCACAGAATTCCGTAACTCGAAGTCAGGTATGAAACTCTATCCCAACCATATCCCTTCATCTTCCGAAAGGAAAAGAGAAGACTGAGCGGTCAAGGGTGCGCCGTTAGACAACACTGACGATCAGCAGGAGAGCTGGCCGCCCTGTCCCGGCAGCTCGGGTCTCTCTCTTACTCAAAACCCAGGACGATGTTCTGAGACCCCGGCATCGATGGTAAATTTGAGGTCCTGATCACACCCTTACAGCCTGACTGTAGCTTCAGTTAAGTCTTTGCTCAGTTACACTCATGAACCGATGAGTGCGATCAACATCTGGGGCAGGGCACCAAGCGCGGGTCACTCGCCGTGCAGGCCACTTGGAGCACATCGTCCTGGAAGAATCAAGGCTCCTGTCACCATGGAGCTAAGGGCTGAGGGCAGGGGCAGACGGAAAGAGAAGTCGTCTTGTGAAGATGACTACAGACTCAACTAAGTGCCACAGCAAGAATCACACAGGAGGAGAATTCGGGGCACTCAGATGGCATCTTTAATGAGGCCAGACTTAGGTAGACCCTCAAGGAATAAGCAGCATTAGCCCCCGCTGGGTGCTAGTTTGGGTTTCCTCAGGGTGAGACCCTGAGACAGCTTCAAATGCAAGTAATTTATTAGCATGACGATCCCAGGTAAGACCAGCAGGTTTTGCAAAGCACGTGACCTCAGAGAGGTACCTCTGTGGGCGGCAGGAGCTCAGCACCACTGGGGAACTCTAGGAGGTGGTGGGAAGTACACAGGGAGCTGGACATTTATACACCAATGCCCATTAACTATTGGCCAGTGGCTGCCCTAGGGGACCGGGGTAAGTGTTCATTCGTGAGCACAGGCAGGACATAGTAACTGCTGAGGGAATGTGGATGGGGTTCTGACAGGCTTTGAGAAGCATGGGAGAAGGGCAAGTTCAAAGACCAAGGAAGGAGAGAATAGGAATATCTCATACATTGAGAGAGCTGTCAAGAGTCAGCCTCTGCAATTAAGACTTTGGGTTCTGAAATCAGATAATCTGGGCACAAACGCCAGCTCTGCCACATGCTGTGTGATGTTGGGGGAAATTATTAATCTCCCAAAGCCTCGGTTTCCTCATCTGGACAAGAGGACCGATAACAGTACTGACCTCAGAGGTCTGTGGAGGATTATGTAGGATAAATCCTCTAAAGCCATTAACGCAGACCTTGACACCTTTTCTTGTTCCATAGATGGTAGCCATTTCCATGCTCATCAAAAAGACAAGGTGACAGGAACATCAGAAGCAAGGGGGAGGGGGGAGAGGGACGGGAGGTTGAAGAGGCAGCAGGGCTCAGAGCATGCAAGGCTTGAAGGCTGTGCTGGAGAGACTGGAAGGTGTGTCCTTCGGGTGCCCTGGAAGCCACGGAAGACTTGTAAGTTGTGGAGTAGTGAGCTGATGGCATCATTCTAGGATGTCACAGTCTTCAAAGTCTTGGAGTGCTTTTTCTGCTTCTATGTCCCCAGTGCCAAATCTACCAGTGGCGTAAAAGGAAGATGCTGTTTAGCACTAATTAGCCAACCCCAGAGGCTGATGGAAGGAAAGAAGCATTGGTTTGAATCATCCAAAGACCGCACTTGGCTGCGGAATGATAGGTTCCATTTTCCTTCAGCAGACTTCACTTCCTAATTAAGTTGGCTCCAGCTAACATTAAAATGACTTTGCATTTTCCAAGGGGATGCCAACAGAGGCGGGAGAGGCAGCCCCTCACCCACTGGGAGGCATCGGTAAGCAAACCTGGAATGAAACGTTCGCTGTAGAGACCCCAAAGGGAATAACACATGTGTCTGTGAGTTCTATCCAAAAAGGGAAGGAAAAATCACGCTGGCTCTCAGATGTGCACACTAGACATGAATCAGAGAAAACGCAAAGAAAGGGCCGGGTGGGTCTGCACCCAAAAGGTAATGTTTCGGTGGCGGCGCCCCAGCTGGAGGATGGGCACCCAACTCCGGATCTGGACAATTTCTGCAGCGAAGGGCTTGTGAAAACATCGTTGGCTCATGATTGTTGACTGATTTTTCTACTTCCTTCCACCAGAAAATCAATCCATTAATCTCCAGATCCCAAAAGAGGTCTATTACAGAGGACGTGTGGTAATTTGAATTTTTATTTTTAGAATACATGTAACATCTTGAATGATCTTTGGGCCCAAATTGGAAGGCGGAGTTAAAAGTCCATGGTTTGAAACAGCGATAAAAGGAACCCACACAAAATAGCTGTTTACCCAACAATTCCTTTGTAGTTCAAGTACATTTCATGACCAAGAACAAGATCTCCGTTAAGAAAATGCTTCGCATCCAGAAGTCATTACATGACATAGGAAGAGAGAAAATCATGAACAGAGGGTGTTTCCTAATGATGACTGGGTCAAAATATGAAGAACACCTGGCCATCGTAAACATGCATGAGCCTACCAACAGTCTCAGCGAAAGCCGTGTGCCGAACACGTTACCCAGCAGTGCCGCGCAGACACTCCGCCAGGGTGCGTGGCAAGAGGGCTCGCTGAAAGCACTGAACACACGTGTTCACAGCAGCTCCACTGACAACTGAAAACACTGGGAACAATCCAAATGTTTATTAAAAGGAGAGATAAACAATCTGTGGAATATTGATTACCATGAACTACACCTCAACAATAAAAGAGAACAAATCACTGATATGTGAGGTCTGTCCGGGAAACGTCCTGCCATGTCAATATACTGAGAACAGTTTGCGTGACATCGATGTCACCTGGCAGCCGAGTAGAGTGGACTGGAGTGCGCATGTGTGAACAATGACGACCTCACTGTACTCGTCAGTGGGGGCGGTAGGTGCTACTGAGCATGTGGACTGTGTGGCCGTCACATTCAAAATGACTGAGAGAGTGGAACAGCAAATCTGCTTCACATTTTGTGTTCAGTTTGAACATTCCTCCACAAAAACTATTTGGATGACTCAGAAGCCTGTAGCTACAGGCAACTGGTGATTGGCAGCTTCATCGCAACAACACACTCTCTCATGTATCATGTCTCATGCAGAGTTTTTTTTATTTTAAACATTAAATCACATAGGTGACTCAGCCCCTCTATAGCCCAGGTTTGGTGTCCGGTGACTTCTGGCTTTTCCCAAAATTAAAATCACCTTTGAAAGGGAAGAGATTTGAGACCATTGATGAGATTCAGGAAAATAAAACAGGGCAACTAATGACAACTGGGAGAACTGCGTGAGGTCCCAAGATGCCTGCTTTGAAGGGAATGAGGCATCACTGTCCTAGGTACAATGTTTCTTGTATCTTGTCTCTTCTTCAACAAATGTCTCTGTTTCTCATAGTGTGTGGCTGGATACTTTCTGGACAGACCTTGTATACTCGGATTAACAGGAAGAGTTTTCAGACTATTAAACTGAATAAAAGCTGGTAGACACACACACACACACACACGGTAAATCTAAAGTTAAAGGGAAAAAGAAAACCTATTCAGAGGATGACAACTGGCTGGAAACAGACATAAAGGGGCTTTTCTGGGGTCACGTGGGTCACATGGTGTGTCCGTGTGTCAGACCCGAGTGATTCGTGAACTGCCATGTAAGTCTCACCTTAAAATGCTGAAATAATAAAAAAAATTCACCATCATTACTGAGCGTCGGTAGGAAACGGACAGAGAAAACCAGGCGGCTAGAACGGCAGCTGCTGTACCTGGAGCGTGCGTACTCACTAGGTTTCTGTGTTCTGTGCTGTAGGTCTGGGTTTTTTTATGATAAAAAGTTCAGACAGATAGAAATAAAAGGTATTAGACTTTAATTATAATCTTTAATCCCACCCTGGTTTTCTTCCCCACGGAAATCAAATAGTGAGCCAAGTCTCTGAGGAAGAGTATTTTGACTAATTAAACAGTATGCATTTCTAAAAGTATTCTATTTATTCAGACCAGGAACGTGCAGAGTTGGATGAATTTAATACATACGTGATCAATTTCTCCCACGTACTTGCCCAACTGCCCTAGAACAGGGCTTCTCAGCCTGGACACGACGGACACTTTGGACCGGATGCTCTGCTGAGGGGACCGCCCCATGTGCTGCAGGGTGATGGCAGCATCCCTGGCCTCTTTGTGCTTGAAACCACTAGCACTCCCCACCCCAATCGGCGCCGGCCAAAAGCATCTCCGGAAGTTACTAAATGTCCCCTGCATCCCCTGTGTCCCCTGCTGGGCAAAGCTGCCAGTGAGGACCACCCCTGGCCTAGAGCATGCCTTCTCAGCCCGGACGATCTCACCCCCAGGGGATGAGAACTGATTCTCTGGAAGATGAGAAAACCTTAGACATTGCGATCGTTTGTAGTAGGCGTGCAAAGGGCCCCAGCAGGCAAACAGATGTACAGTCTCTCTATGGCATTAAAATTTCATGGTAGAGATGAGCAATTAGGGGAAAAAGTTGAAAAATGGAGGAGGGGTGGTAATGAAAGAAAGGTTGGAAAACACCATCCTACAGAGTGGTCTGATTCTGCTTCATGCAATCACTCCTGCAGGGATTTGAGCCCCCAAAAAGCCTCTTCAGCGTTCAAAGGCATCTCCACTGGGATGAGGCAGACACGGCAAAATCGGTGCAGCTGCTTCCCTGGACCTCTGAACGTGTCTCGGAAGCCTGAGATGTAGGACCACACAAATCTAAGCGAAAAGCTCTGAGGGGCTCTTGCCAGATCTGATGATGCCCCTTCACGGGACAGTGAGCCTGGACGCTTTCGCATCTGAGTTCCCGGAGAAACCACACAATCAGAGACGACCTCAGACAGAGGGCCACCAACTGTCCTGGTTGAACGGAAGCCCCACGCAGCCCACGCCATTGTACGCTGCTTTTAAAAGAAGAAGGTGGTGGCGAGTTGCGTGCCTCCCACCTACCAGCAACATCTGCGGGAAGCAATTTCATTTCATTAAACGGTGCAAAGCAAACGAGCCCTGCGATTTCCTCGGCGCTCCCGTCTCCTGGCTCTTTACGCCAAAGCCGCGCAACTAACTCTCAGAACCAGCTGGTTTACGATGCTGAATGTTCAGGCTTGATGGAGTTCAACCTGGCTGGTCAGCAGAGATGATGCCTTCTGATAATTTCTCGGTCCACAGTGAGAACCCACCGAGATTTGTTCAGCAACAGCAAACTCCTGGACCTTCCGCCTGTAAGACCCTTTGGTGCATATGCTCCATTCTTAAGGACGCTGCCACCAAAGTGACCCCAAGGACAAACGAGGACCTTCTAACAGATGGTGCCTCTGTAAGGACGGTATTTCTGATGCTGAAATCACAGGAAAGGCAGGAACAACAGGGTGATGCTACGTTTACGTGTCAGCTTGGCCAGGCCACGGTGCCCACTCTTCGGTCAAAACCAGCCTAGATGCTGCTGCAAAGGCCTATTTCAGATGGGTGGGGGTTCACCATCGGCGGCCTTTACGTGAAGGAGCTCCCCCTGCATACCCTGGGTGGGCCTCGCCCAGTCAGGTGAAGGCTGTAAGAGCAAAGACTGAGGTCTCTCAAACAAGGCATTTTGCCTCGAGACTGTGTGCGACACAGAAGGCCTGCCCTGAAGACGTCAGACTGACGACCGCCAGATCACCCCTTGACCTGTGTTTCCGGCCTTACTGGCCTGACCTACGAATGTCAGACTTGCCAGATGCCACAATCATGGGAGGCAATTCCTTAAAATAACTGTCCCCCCTCCCTCCCTCCCCCTCTCTCTCCACACACCCTTTTGGTTCGGCATCTCTGGAGAACTCTGACTTTGCCAACAGGAAGACACGTTCCCTCCTACATGGAAGAACCTTGACTCCACAGCACAATGTAGGAAGACGATAAGCAGATGGCAGAGCTACACTGACCCTCAGAGACAAGGACAGTGTGCTGTGTCCGCAGAGGATGCTGCCAGGGGTCAGGGTGGGGAGGGGCGATGCTCCTTCTCCTCCAGGCAGGACCCCGCACAGCTTTGAACAGGAGCACCAGGTACCGCTGGCGGCGGGAAACAGGGAGGCGGATGCAAAGCCCCTACAAAGCACGGTTACACTCTCCAGGTTGCCACCCCAACCTGCAAACCAGGAAACCTCCGCCTCCCTGCCTCTTCAAGAAGACAGAAGGTGTAAAAGCAGCTGAGGCTCTGGGCTTGGGAAAAGCAGGCAAACAGAGAACAGGGCTGAGCAACCAGGCCAAAGGCAGGGGATTAAGGGGCAGTCTGCAAAGTGACCTGTGCAAACCCAAGCCCCTTCTGCAAGGCTCCCAGAATGCCAGGCTCGTGTATGCCCGGCAAGAGCCTGGGGAGGCTCCGCCCGTGGAATCCAACGGCCTCAAAGGGAAGGGCAGAGGCCAACGCTCAGGGCCAGTCTGTGAGAGCCCAGCTCACTCCCCATCACCCTGCAACAAAGCCCAATTAGTGAGCTCCGCCCAGTTAGCTTCAGCGGTTCCACTTTAAATAAGAACAGACAGCTGAGGGCTACCAGGTATTTAATGAAAAGTAGACGCAAATAAACAGAAGGTGGGGAGCTGATGGTACCCGCAAACAGACAGGAAAGAGAAGAGTGTACCCATGGAAAAAAGAACAGGATGCTTTTTGAAAAATCAGAGCTTAGGGAAGACCTGTTGGAAATTAAAAACATAAAAATCAGCCCTGGCCAGTGTCCTCAGTCGGTTGCAGCATCATCTGGTACACTGAAAAGTCACAGGTTTGATTCCCAATCAGAGCACATGCCCAGGTTGCAGGTTCGATCCCGGGTTATGGGAGGCAACCAATCGATGTTTCTCTCTCACACTAAGGTTTTTCTCTTTCTCTCTCAAAAATCAATAAATATATATTATGTATACGTAAACCCTAATAAAATTCAATAGCAGGGTTGGTAAATAAAATTTTAAAAATGTCACAGAGAGATGAACGAAATACACAAAGCAACAGACAATAGGAAATAAAAAGATAAGATCAATCCAGTAGATTCAACATCTGTCTCAGACAGGACCCAGAGGAAAGAAACAGAATACAGAGGGAAGGCGCACAAAGTTCCAGATTTAAAGGACCCACTGAGTGGCCGGGACAACAGAGGAAAAGAACCCCAGTAAAAGGTGTACCATCGTGAAACCTCAGAGGGCCAGAGGCAGAGGAAGGGTCCTAGGAGCTTTCAGAGAGAGAAAGAGAAAACCAAAACAAAGACAAGTAGTTCCAGCAGGCTTCTCTCAAACGCACTGAAAACTCGAATCCTGCCCAGAAATAGCTTTCCACCTAGAACTCTACGCCCAGCTGAAGAATGAAGGCACTTCGGACATAAACACCTCAAAACAAACAGCTCATACGTGCCCTCCTGGGAAATGACAGGAGAGAGGTTTCTCTTCCCCGAGGCTGGCCCCTGTCCAGAATTCCCAGCTCCCCAATCCCAGAGCGCCATGTTGAAGCACCTGGTACCTGTCGTTTCCCTAAAGGGGACACAGGCCATGTCCAACCTCCTGGACTCACCTCAAGTGCTAGGCCAGTAAGTGCTCAAGTTCGTCCTTTAAAAAATACATCCCACAAGCACTGATTATCCTGTAAATGCCCCTTGTTATGCTGTAAGGGAGCTGTTTAAAAACGAAACATCTACGTGCACAAGTTAAGGGCATTGGTCCAGCCTTAGAATTGCTTTGTGTTTAGTTGATGACAGCAGCTTTAGGTTCACAGCCAAGTCAAGGAGGTGCAGAGGTTGCCCGCACACCTCCTGCTCCCGCACCTGCCTCTCCCGTTGCCAACATCCCCGCCATTTGTGACAACTGATGAACCTACGCTGACACGTCCAATCACCCACAGTCCACAGTTTAACCCAGGATCCATTCCTGGCGTCGCATTCAACCCATGGGTTTCGACAAATGTATGACACGTGTTCATCATTATAGGATCACACAGAGTATTTGCACTGCCCTAAAAATCCTCTGTGCGTCACCAATGCATCCCTCCCCCACCCCAACTCCAACCCCCGAAAGTAACGCTTTTTAACACCATTTGTTTGGAGCGTGGACAACCTGTTTTCCGTGCTGTGGGCCGTGTCTCTTTTGCAACTACTCAACTCTGTTATTATAAAGGGAAAACCTTCGCAGACATGCAAACAGGCATCTCGGTTCCAATAAAACTTTATTTACAAAAGCAAGCAGCCACCGAATTTGGCCCACGTGCTGCCATTTGCCAACCTGTGGACAACAGTATCATTCCCATCATTTTTATAGGAAATTTCTTAGTAGCTCCATTGGCATTAATAATTCAGTTTTTTTCTATTTTTCTCTCTAAAATCTATCCTCTTTCTGGAAGGGGAATCAACACACAATCAAAAGCTGAGATTATGCAACGAAAGATAATTCCCTTCTCAGAATATCCCTGCTTTAAAGCTACATTACATCTCTCCACTTTAAATCC
The DNA here is from genome assembly GCA_004027475.1 of Anoura caudifer. Classification (NCBI taxonomy): domain Eukaryota; kingdom Metazoa; phylum Chordata; class Mammalia; order Chiroptera; family Phyllostomidae; genus Anoura; species Anoura caudifer. Next base: position 23,617 of record PVKU01003889.1, on the reverse strand, counting down.
CAAGCTTCCCAAAAACTGTCTGAAGGAAATCCTTCCCTCTTTGAAACTGTGGCCTCTGCTCTCCCGATCAAGGGCGGCTCAGGCCACCTTACAGAGCAAGCCCCACAAGATGGCCACCACGGGGACACGCTGTTGGTGGACAGTCTGCCGAGTGACCACTCCAGGGCAGTGACCGCTCCAGGGCAGTACCGCTTATGGTAGATTAAGAACAAGACCTCTTGTTTCAAAAACAAATCCCGGTTTGATCTTAAGTTCCAAGGAAACCGGCCGCTCTCCAGGCTGATGTAGACATCAACTACCATCCAGCCTCCAACTACCTGTGAACAGAGCAAAAGGCAGCCTGCGCTCCCCCAGCCCGGGGAACCCGCCTCACGAGACGCCCTGGTCCAGAACGCCTGTGTCCACTCACTCAAGTACAACCTGCAAACTGATTCACGGAAGGGAGAGTGTGTGTATCAAAGTGAGAGCCCACGGAGGTCACCCCCCTGAGGTCCACCACCTCCTCTGAGGATCGAAGAGTCATACCAACCACTGGGCTTCCTAGTAGCTCAATTAGAATCCAGAAAACATTCCCTGCAAGGCAACCACTGACCCATCATTTAAAAAAGAAGGAAGGACAGGAGGGAGGAAATGAAATTACCACCATCAAAGCCTAAGCCTAGAGGATAGACAGGATACTATGTCTGCCAAGTAATAACAATCTGTAACATTTTAAGTAGCATCTTCAGCAAAAGATAGTAATAGCCTCTGTCAAAAAGCTTGTCAGGCGCGGATGGGACACCGGCCACACGGTGACAAGGCAGCTGGCGGGCAGCCCTGTCAGAAAAAGCTTCTGACGTGCAAGGCTGCTGTGCATCTAAAATAAACACTTGGGTGGGGCCTGCGCCCTAATCTCTGCGGCCCGGCAGCCTTCCAGCTCACTTACTCGCATGAAAGCTATTTTCTTCCCAAGTTCAAATGCAACAGTAGATACTAAATTGAGCTGCAGTCCTCAGCCACTCAAAAGCCACTCAAGAGGAAGGTTTTCCTGTAGGGTTTTCGCTTCGTACTGCTTTTAATTTTTGAAGGCTCTTAAAGCTCAGCACCAAGTCTTTGAGGGGACAGCACATGCCCTGAAATCACGGAGACCTTGACCGACCCCGCAAGGTTAGAGATGGAGAGCAGGTGGGAGCCGAGCCGGGGGTCCCCCCGCCAGCATCGGAAGCCCCGGTGATAAGGAGACAGTGTCTCCATGGAGCAGGCGTTCCTCCAGCTGGCGTCTTTCGGGGGCCCCCACTCAGCCCTCCATAGTCTCCGGGAAACTATCGGAGAAAACGAGTTATTTACTGACATGAACGTGGACTGTAAATACTTCATTGTATTTAATCACTAAATTCCCCAAGATGCCATCATGTCAGAGGTTGGTGTGAAGGTCAGCTAAGTGTCCGTGGATGAGATCCTGAGTCTGTCGGAGCCTCCTTGTCCCTGAGAATAAAACTGAGACAACCCGACCTGGCAGGCTGCTGTGCAGGCTGCCAGCCCCTCCCACTTAGAGTACCTGGCACCTAGACACTGCTGACAGACCCAGCCTCCCACGGCGCTGAGCAAAATGTCCAACAACCACTCGGCGGGGGAGGGCCTCCAGTTATTCTTCCCTGACCCAGGCACCATCGGGGTCTGCCTTCGGTACTTAGGAAAAAACCAGAAAGGATTGAGGTGACAGGCTCGCCAGAGGTGAAGATGACCAGTCTCCAGGGAATCAAGGGCTGCGGACCAGGACCGCACCTGTCCGCTCCCGCAGTCACCTGTGGTTCTTCTCCACGCATCCCAGAGCCACCAACACACACCTCCAGCCTGCCACAGCCTGGGTGGGGACTCCCCAGGACACGCGCTTGATAGCTTACTCGCTTGTGCATCCCCAGCACTTGGCACAGTGCCTGCCACCTAAGTCCTTCAATAAGCTTTGACAGAATGAATGAGCTAGGAGACTCTGGAAACCTCAGCTCTGGTGACACACAGTAACGTGGATAACCGCTGCTTATCTGAAGCGCTGCACTAAGTACTTCACATGTAACCAGCGGATTAGATAAGACAAAGCGCGTAAACATTTAGGTGCCGTGCACGCTCCAGGAACCTCCGCCATCACCAGGACGTGTTCTAACCCTCAGCCCTACCAAGAACAGAGGCACCATCGCCCATTTTACCCAGCGGGAACTGAGGCCCAGAGACGTGAAGTCCCGGAGCCAGGAATAGTCGGTCGCACGTCAAAGACCTTGTTCTCCCCACTGCACCCCATTCACATTATTTCGCCTTGGCCTTGAGGCTGGTCCCAGCTTGAATATCTATAATCAGATTATAGATATTGTGTGCAGTATGTGTGTAGGTATACATTTACACACTACCTATGGGTACACACACACACAGTGCCTTACACACTGGAGGAATAAACTAGAGTGAACACTGAGCTAAAAAGCAGAAGGTCCCAGTGAGCACAGTTAACTCCCAGGCAAGGTCAAGTTCCTGGATCATATGGACACAGGGTCAAGGGTCACGTGTCACACCATGCTGAGCTCGCACAGACAGCACATCCAAAGTTCTGCAACCTCCAGAGCCTCGTTCACAGACTTATCACTTCCAGGTGAAGATCTTGCTTGTAAGCCGAGGACCCGAGGGCGGAGGAACCCTGTGCCCAGTCCTCATGAGAGTCCTCACTCTGCCCGCCACCTGACCTCCCCGAGAAGCGTGACAGGCAATGACAGCCCCTGGCAGGGAACTCACAGGAGGAGTGGATGCTGGGGAAGCTTTTGCGGCCCTCGGACACCAGGTCGGGGTCCCCTGTGCAGTGCATTTCCGAGTTCATCACTCCATCTGGAAAGCAGCGGTAAAAGAAATCGGGGCGAGGTCTACAAAAGACACCATGGACATTTTCAATATAAAACGCTGCCATCATCACGCTGCCAGCCCCAAGCTGACCCCCACCCTCCCTGGCCGTCCCCAGCTCCTTCTGCCACCAACACCCGAGCTCCACGCCGAGAGTCCCACACACGGCGGTCTCGGGTAAAGCTCAGGCTTCGGGGTCCGGGAGATCCGCGTTGGAACTCCTGCTCTGCCACTTGCTGGTTCTCTGACCTTGAGAAGGCTGTGCTTCCACCTCTGTAAGCGGGGGAAGTCAGACCTACCCGAAGGTGAGGGCCTGAGGGTTCACAACCTACAGGAGGAGCCTGAGCTCGGGGCTGGTGACATCACAGGCAGCTCCGGCCTCAGGCCCTGCGTGCAGAGGCTGCATCCAGGATCCAGGACCCGGGGCTGCGCACGTCCCTTTGTCTTGAATCTGGACGGCCCGCTGCCCTTCCTCCGAGAGCAAGTCTCAGTTAACCTCATGGAGGGGACGTCAGCCCTGCTCCACGATGCCGAGCACAAAGCCCCCCAGTGTGGTGGGAGAGACCTGGCAGGGTGGGGCTGAGCCTCCTGCTGCAGTCATGGCCACTTCGAGTACCTCCTGGGGACCAGACGCAGTGCTAAGCACTGCACTCGCGCCCTGGGGCAGATCCCGGGACTTTTTTTCTTTTTACACACACAAAAGCAAAGGCTTCGGAAGCTCACACCCCTGCCCAAGGTCACACACAACCAGTAAGTGGCAAAGACCAGCTCTGGAGCCCCACAGCTTTGGATTCTTGCACCCACACACCTCACCCCATGCCTTCCTGCCTCACTCAAGCAAGGATGTTCACATTGGCATGTGATGGCTGAAGGCTGATCGCTTCACATCAGTTCAACTACTGTTTGTCGAAGGTCCAGAACAGTCAAGGCTTTGCTCCCCCAACAAACTCCGGGCCCCTTTTCTGCACAAATATCGGGTCACAGTTCACACACGCTGACTCACTGGTCCCCCCAGCTCTGGGATCTAGGCCCAATAATAATCTATCAATATCCATATCAATAATCAATTTCAGTACTCTATCAGAGATGCAAGTGTAGTTATTCACCTACTGAACCCAAACCTCAGAGCAGAGTAGGCCTGAGAACCAGCATTTTGTGGAGGTCCCCGACAACTCTAAGCATGGACTGCGGGAGGACACGGCAGCATCAGGTCCCGGGCTGCCCGATTTGGTCCTTCTCCCGCCCCCCTTGGTGGCTGGCAGAGCCCTGCACCGAGCAGACAATCGGTAAATGCTGAGTGCTGAGCAGGGAGACAACCTGCCCCAGGCCAACACCTGGTCGGGGCCAGAGTCAAGAGTCAAATTCAGGCCTTTGCCTGCTCCACTCTGCAGAGACTGGCCAGGGGGAGATAAATGGAGAAGAGAAATCATCCCCCAGGAGGGTAAGAGACACGTGCCGGAAGCTGAAACACAACTGCCAATCCACGCTTCTTACCCAGAAGAGAGTAAGTCAGTAACCTTATTTCATGTGGAGGTGGGGGCAAAACTGCCACTCGAGTGGGTGTCTGGGGGGCGAGGCCCCGGGAGCGCGGAGGATGGACTGGCAACACCAGCAGCTGGCCCTGACCACAGGAAAGTGCAGTCAGCGACCCCTCCTCCACGCTCCATCTCCCGCTGTCCGAGGGAGTGAGTGCACAATTCAAAGGAGAAAAGAGATCTGTGCTGAGGGCAAAAGCCCCAGGAGGACAATGATCTCAGGAGAAATCAGAGAAGAGCTTGAATGTGTCCCATGCTGCGTCCTGCGGCCACGGTTCGCACACAGATGACCTGGAGCATCTAAATCGCCAGCTGCTTCTTTTTGGAACTTACCTTCCCACTATTAACTTGATAGTGTTGGTGCAGACTCCGTTCAAAGCGAGAGCCAGGGACACCGCTACAAAACAAAACCGACAGACAGAGAAGTAACCAGCCGGCTCTCACCTCACTGTCGCCACCCACCTCATCACCACACTGTTTAACCGTAGTTAACCACAGAACTACGCACCGATGCTTTCAAAGGCAGAAGGAAGTCTGGTGGCCAGGAGAAGGCACAATCAGGACAGGACTTCGGAGAGTGACTCATTAAATTCCAAGTCCCTCTGACCTGAACTTTCTCCCTCCTCCTTGGCTGAAATTTTCCACACTGTAGAGGGGCCCATCCATCATGCTCCAGCCTGATACGGGCAGATTGCACACCGCAGCAGGCAGAATTTCTTTTGCTGGTGGCAAGAAACGTGAACTTTTTAATTTCCTTCTGGCAACCACCTCAGACATAATTCTCACCAGAGCTGCTGCTGGAATCCTTCCGCAAACTCAGATGTCATCTCTCGTTGACCTGCCACCTGCCAACGGGTGTCCCCTTGTCATTGGGCTGGCCACCGTTTCTGAGAAGGTGAGGAGTCCCAGGACCTTGCTGGGCTTTGAGAAGGTTGGCCCAGGTGGTGCTTGTGGCCACAGAAAAAACTTCAGGAACTTCCGGAAAACAACATTTTAAAATGTACAGCCCGGGGCTTTCTCCAAGCGGCTCGGAAGGGCTTTGATGGATGGAGTACAGGGCACCCACAGCGTGCAAGTGACGTGTGTCAGAGCTGCCGCTGCAAGGGCCTCGCACGTGTGGGCACCAAGGCTGCACCAAAGGCAAGTCAGCGTGATGGAAGGTCAGACGCCGGGCACACGCCGTAAGAACCATGAGACGCCGATTCCGTTGCTGTGCTGATAAGGCCATGAGCCACCGCTTCCCTTTGGCAAACACTAATGACTCAGTCCCCGCTGCGATTTATGTCGGGAGGCAGCAGCAGGGGGAGACATTTTCGGGAAGGAGCTGCCTAGAGCAACTCACGGCCCCTGAGGGAGACAGACGTGATGTTCTGCAAGCAGAAAGGACTCTGGAGTGGCCGGCATGGTCATCAGGGGCGCCGGCCACAGACAGGAAGACAAAACCCACCTGCTTTCTTAAAACGAAGTTTTATTGAATTTCTTGGGGTGCCAGTGGTTAATAAAATCATATAGGTTTCAGAGTGCAGTTCTAGGACGCATCTTCTGTGCACTGTGCTGCGTGGGAGCCACTCAACGTCAGGTCTCCAGTTAAGCCCCTTCCCCCTCTCTGCCTGCCCCCAGCCCCTCTCCCTCTGGCAGTCACCACACTGCCGTCTGTGTCTGTCAGGTTCATTTATTTCTTGCCTAACCCCTTCACCCGGCCTGCCAGCTCCCCTCCCCTCTGACTGCTGTCTGTCTGTTCTCCGTATCTGTGAGTCTGTTTCTGTTTTGTTTGCTTTGTTCACCAGATTCCATGTACTAGTGAAGTCATAAGGCGTTTGTCTTTCTCTGACTGGCTTATTTCACTTAGCATAACACCGTCTAGGCCCATCCATGCTGTCGCAAAAGGTACCATTTCCTTTTTTTTTTTTTTACCGCTGAGTAGTGTTATCACCTCACACCTGCTGGAATGACTACCGTCGATAAATCGACAAACAACAGGTGCTGGTGAGGATGTGGAGAAGGGCAGCCCTGTGAACTGTTGTTGGAATGCAGACTGGTGCGGCCACTCGGGGAGAGCAGGATGGAGTTTCCTCCAAAATTTAAAAATGGATCTGCCTTATGACCGAGCGATTCCACTTCAGGGAATATATCCTAAGAATCTTGAAACATCAATCAGAAAGAATATATGCACCCCTGTGTTCACTGCAGTGTTATTTACAATCGCCAAGACATGGAAGCAGCCCAAGTGCCCATCAGCAGATGAGTGGATAAGAAAAGGTGTGGTCCGTCTGCACAAAGGGAAACCTACCTGCTTTTAATGGGAGGGGGCAGTTCAAATGAAGACCTCTGCCAAAGGGAAGCTTATCACCCAGTGTGAGATGGGGAACACTATCGTATCTCAGCGAGGCAGCCAAGGGCGGGTGGGCCACCGGGGCGGACAGCGGAGCATGAGCCAGCAGCCTGGCAGGACCACTGAAATGCCAAGTAGGCACCTGGGTGTAGACATTGAAACCAAGACTGCAAAACTCGGAGAAATCCTGATTACGTTCTGCATGCACAGACCTTCCTTCCTAAAATTCTGGCCTCCTGTCCCTCTCGCCAGCTCGGAGCCCTGTTGAGAGGTCCCCTTTGCAGAGAAGAGGGGGAAATGGCTCCTCGCAGAGCCATGAGAGAGAACAGGCTGTGAGGTTGCCCAGAAACAGCTGGGGTCTCCCTGCCAGGGCCGGTCCAGCAGGATCACCGCTGCGTCCTCCAGTGGGGTCAGACTTCTTCTTATCCTGGTCCTAACATGGCCTTTAGCACAGAAAAGGTCTCCGGGAACAAGCTTCACCAGCTGACCTTCCAATGTCCTTGGGGGACTTCAAGACCACTAAATTTAAGGGTGCTGCATCAGTCCCGAGCACCACCCCCACCCCGACCTCTGCACCGGCTGGGCCCATGTAGCACAGCCCAGCCCTTTGAAAAGATTCAAGTAGCAGGGCCGGAAAGTGTGGGCATGTGACATAACCACCAATGGCTGGCAGCTTCCCTCTCTGATCCAAAAGGAGACAGAAAGGAGGGCGTCTGGAGCGGCAGTATTGAGGGTGGACGTCCTCACAGCATTCTGGACGTAAACTGAACCGGTTATTTACTTTCATCTGAAGAGCCCAACCCCCAGGGCATCAATATGGGGCCCCTCACTGATCCCAGAGAGGAGGCTGGCCGAGCAGGAAATGAAGACCCTCATCAGGCAGGGGGGCTGCTGATTAACAATAACCAGTGGGCCTGGTTTAAAAGGGCCGTGTTTACAGCCTCCTGCAGCACTGCGGGCTTGAGAGAGGTCACAAAGACAGACCAGACTGTGTCTGGCAACACAATTCAAAGCCATGTGTCCTGTGAGCTGGCCTGCAAGGGGCCCATACTGAGCACCCTCTGTAATAAGCATCCCAGAGGCTTACAGGGCTGCTGTCGCTACTTTTGCTGTTGCTGGGACTTAACACCTTCCTCCTACAACAGGGTTCTCCGTGACGCAGACCTGGCTGCCCTCTGCCTGCAGCCTCCCTCCCCTTGTCCGACAGCAGGTGCACAAAGGTGCCCACTGCGGACACGCAGCTAAGGGGCGTTCGGGGTGCCCAGGTCCGTGGAAGAGACCTGAGTAGAGGAGGGCTGAGCACTAAGCCCCCCTCGCTGAGAGAGTCCTGAATTCCAGGTAACGGTGGAAAAGTGATACCTAGTTTTCTGTCCTTTTAAAAGATCACTCCTCCACCCACTATTTCTAAGGCTTCCTAAAAGAAGTGACTGTATTTTTAAAAATCGTGCACAACATGAGGCTCTTCATCATTTCTGCAGGACTGGCTCTCGTTAATCTAGGCAACAGAACATCCGGCAACTCTGCCTTCTCTGTTAATGTACCGGAGGCGGGGTGTGGGTGCCATTGTGAAACGCCACCAAAGGGAGATGCAGCTGAGAGTGGAGAAGTCTGGAGAAAGTCACAGTGGGCTAGTCATTGCCGTAGCGGCAGCCAGACTTCAAAAGCCGGCAGTAAATTACCATGAAGCTCTTACCCATCGTCATGTATCGGGGATGCTATGCCAGAGGAGAGAACAGGATGAAAGACTCCCAACAGGACATTCTGGGGACCACAGTGACATCTGTCCAAATGCCTGAGCTGCTCAAGCCATGTATGAGAGGGACACCAGTGCCCTTGTTGGAAAAACTGACCTTTCCACCACCCAGCTGCGGAGACTGGGACCACGTGGCCACCAAACCCTGAGAGCACGGATGGGCAGTCTGGGGTACTCAGCTGGCCTGAGGGAGGGCATTTACAGGCGGGCCAGGGACTCGTGGCTTCTTCGGCCAGGACCGAGAGGTGGGTGGAGCCAGAGTCTCTGCCTGGGAGGTCTGAACCACGGGTTGTGGCGGGACTTGGAGGTGGGCACTGCAGTGGAATGGACATGTGGGCCGGGGCAGAGGCTCCCATCCCTGCCGAGCCTCACACCCACCAAAGGTGCAGGCAGCAGAAAGGATGTCCAGTCAGGAGGATGAGGCAGGGAGTGTGCCCACAGGGAAGACACCTTACAGAGAGCAGCAGTCGGGACCCAGGGTGGTATCTCCCCCCTCATTGCCCAGGTCCCTAACTCCAGCCCCCAGGAGGCTCCTCTGTCCCTTCCCCCAGCCTTGGATGTCCGTGAGGTGGCTTGTGCAGGCCTGTAACAAAACCCCTCATTTATTTCAGCGAATGTGAGCGGGATTCTGGTCTTCACAACCAGGCAGAGCCTAGCCAGAGCCTGGACATATGAGGCCGGTTCCGTGCCCTGCCTCGGAGCAGAGGGTGTGCCCTTCACCCTCGCGAGCCCGGGCTGCACCTCCACCTCACGGCCTCACCGACACAACAAGGACCATGCTCTGCTTCATTTTCATTTCCTCAAAGCCCAATAATTTACAAACGTACCCTTTAGAGGGGTATCTCCTGTTTTCAGATTTACTACCTAACTGAACGTTAAGTCCGCAGAACATACCAACAGCAAAATCGGTGTGAGGGCTTGAGTACCATTTATGTGTGGTGTCAAAAAATAAACATAATTCAGCTTTCCTAATAATCAAAAAGCTGAATACTGGGAAGTTTACATTGGTTGCTAAATAAGCCACATAGTTCTGGCTTTCCCCTTGAGACTGCCATCTACTCAGCATTTGACTAACGTGCAGGTCGGAAAACGAGCTGCACCCCCGAAACACCTGTCACAGGCGGACGGGGCTCGGCTTGGGGAGAATCGGCCACGACGCGGTTCTGACGGCAAAGGCAGCAGCACCCGTTACCTGATCCCAGCTGCGCAACTGCCAGCATGTCCCGAACCTGCACCTGAGTTACGGAGCCTGCTCCTAACTTCTCCTCTATTTGACACCTGCTTTTGCCCAATTTTGCCTCCAGCCCACGGCGACTGGTCGAAGGGTCAGTGGCGGTTGGTTTCTGACCTGCCTGGAACATGGGCCTATTAGCCACAAATTCGAGGCTGGACAGTCGGTGGTGACAAAGTGTCAGATTCGCTGTCCCTTACTGCCAAGAGCTACCCCGCATCTGTGCCCAGGCGGCACGGATTTCTGCGGTGGACATGGGTGTCAGAATTCAGCACGATGGACAGCGGCAACCACCGCCGCTGAGGAGATGGTGGTGCTTCCGAGGGCTTTCATTCATCTCGTCTAGTTTCTCCCAGGCTCAATCTGACCAAGAGAAACGCCAGCTGGGTGCAGCTGAGATTTCTTTAAATCGAGCGATCAAATTCCGTTCAGCCCCGGCCCCTGGAAGAGGAACTCTGGATACTCTACCTAAGAAGGCTTCCTTAATTTCAGTCTTGTCTGTTCGCCGGATGATTTTCACCACACAGATGACAGCCAGGGGCGTGAGGAAAGAAATAGCCTGGAAGAAATAACAGACAGTCCCTCATGAGGACAGCGGCCGGCCATCGGAGGGCTGGTTGGTAATTATTTCCAGTGAGCTTCGTTTAGACTCGCCAGTTGAATGATCTTACTGAACACTCTTGACCTCAAACAAAGAAGGAGGATTTATATCCATGCTTAGAGACTCCACCAACTTGAAAAAGCGGAGGTCTGATTGCAGGTTATAATTGATTTGCAATTGCTGGGGAGCCATGTTTAAAGTGGGGGTTTTTGAACAGGAAGGAGTAGCCTATCATTACAGTGACTCATTTTTGCCAGGAAGCCCCATCATGTCCTTCCCTGCGGAAGAGTAGAACCCCTGGCTGCCCATCCCCAGCTCTGTGGCAACGCAGGAGCGTGTGGGACTTGCTTAGAGTCCATCGGTTCACGCCCTCTTGGTGCTGTTTTGTTGAATGTTCATGTCCTTGGCAAAGCAGAGATCAGCCCTTTTGCATGAAGTTTCCCTTCTTCCTTCCCCCACCCCCCTTCCTCCCCAGGCCCAAAGCACACAGAAGTGCAACAAGTGCTTAATGAACTGAGCTGGTGGGAGTCAGATGCCAGCAGCACAGTACAGAACTGGCCACGAGGCCGGAACTGTGCCCAGGTGCCACCAGGCACTGGAGTCTCTTACGTCCTCACCGTGGCTCTGGGACTCTGTGCCAGGCTTGGAACTCGGTGGGATGGAGGACACAGAGCTGGCGAGGAGCAAGGCCAGGCTCCGGAGACCAGGTTTCCTGCCTCCCACACCTGGCCTTTACTCAGCATTCTCTAATTAGGAAGTTGTCTGCAACATTCCAACAACCAAGAAAAAGATACTTACGTTACTTCCTTAGGATTGTAACTTCTCAGGATAATGCTGTCAGAAGGGACTGCATATCTCACAAATCCACCACTGGCCTTGCAGTCGGGGGTGGGAGGGGTGGAGACGCAATTAACTATTGATCAATACCGTTCACACTTGTAGAAGTCTCTACCTGTGTCCTAATGCAACGTCACTTTTTGGAGCGGGGCTTCCTAAGAGGCCTAAATCATGGCTAGAGATGCTTTTGTCAGAAGAGAATTCCTCCATCTGAACACACGCTATATGCCGACTACACCCAGACAGCCAGAGCTCCCGGCATCCTGGGGGCCCCGCTTGGGGAGCCGTCTCCAGAGACAGTTCAGGAGGCATGAGAAGCCCTCTCCTCACTCGGTGGTGTTTCTTCCTGACCACAAGTGCCCGCAACAACCTTGACGAGCTTCCACATCAGCTGTGGCCCCCGAAAGGCTTGGCTGTTGCAACATCAAACTCGCACACCTTGTCCCGTGGGGGGCGTGCACAAGAATGCGACCCAGGCCTGAGAGCGGCTGCAGGAGGAGAGACTCAGAATCTGCCCAGCGGTGACTCAAAAGGCAGCACCTGCTGGTTCTGAGTTCCCTCCCGAAAGACTGGCAAGGGGTCCACCGGCGGCACCGGGTGGCTGTTGCACCTGAACACACAGCAGGACTGTGACAATGCTGAGTCCCTCGAACGTGCCTCCAGGGCAGGCCTGAAAACCTACGTCTCAAAGAATACAGATGCCGGTGAATGAGAAACCCGCCTCAGGGTCTTGCCTCACACATTCGAGACTGAAGTGATGTTTCAACAGTGATGACCAAAGCCCACGCTTACTTAAGTCCCAAGTTATGGTCAAGGTCACCGAGTCCTTGGCTCCTTGTTCCCTCTCTCTTTAGGCCCCGTCCCATAAGCCGCTGCTCCCAGGACAGACAGCAACTCAATGGAAGTGCACAGCACCATGGCAACCCGCCCCCCCCCCACAGTCAAACCTCACCTAGGAGTACACAGAACTGAAGACGCCTTATGGGCTGGACAGAAAGAAAGCCCCAGAAAAAGTACATGTGGGTTGCCAGTGGCTCCAGGCGCGTGGCTCAATGGCTAACGGGTCTCAGCTCCACCTCCTGCCCCACCCTCCTGCCCCAAACTGGACCCCCGCCCCACCCGCCCCACCAGACTGCACTTAATTCAACGGCTTCTGGAGCCAATGCCAAGCACACAGGACAACCAGGCTCCCCACTTCATGAGCTTCAGAGGCGAGGGATCGCAGCCACCAGACACAGAGCCACGTGCCCAGCCTGGGTGACAGAAACATGTGGCCGCACGGTGGTGTTTCTCTCCTCCTCCCCTCCCAACGGCATGTGGGCTCATTTCTTCATCCTGGAAACACGCCTGCATCTCCCTGGGCAGGGCTGTCCTCGGATGAGGGCGGATGGAGACACTCACATTTATCACCTGCCCCTTCTAACAACTGGCTTTTCAACTTGAAGTTGGAATTAGGAGATGAACCCCAGAAGTTGACCCTCAGGAGCACAACGTCTTCCTGGGACCACAGCACCCCGACACGGAGCGAGAGAGGAACGAGGAGACAGTAAGCACCCCGCCAGCACTCGGCAGGCCAGGCTGAGTGAAACCCGTGCTCACCGCTTCCACCACTGCGACCAAAGCCCTGGGAAAAGTCCCGGGCGAGAGGAAGGTGGGCACGGAGACACGGGGTGGGGGCGGTTCCTTCCGCCCCCAAACAGCAGTGGACACACAGGGTGAACACGGCCCAGCAGCATTTCCCCCGGTGTTGTTTTCTCAGGTTAATGTTTCCACGGCTTAAAAAAATAGTTTGAAAAGCTGGGAGTGAGCCCGGCATAAAAAGGCAGTGAACGACTAGTGCTTATTAAATGGGACCCAAGAGGGACAGGAACAAGGAACTGAAGCCAATCACGGCTGCGGGATGCAGGGAACGCACTGAACTCTCTGTGCTTGAGATCTCCCCACTGGCGATGAGTACCGGGCTGCCGAATGTACACACGCACATTGGATAAAGGCTACCATGTTCTCAGACCTCACTAAGGGCCGTGGGCTCATCTAGCGCTTCCTTGCTAATTAACTCCTTCAATCCTCCCAGCAACTCCATGAAGAAGGCTCCTTACTTCATGGACAGGAAACTAAGGCACAGAGAGGTTAAGCAACTTGCTGAAAGTCACACAGCGAATAGGTGCTAATCCTGAGTTTTGCACCCAGACAGAATCTAGCTCTGCGCTTTTAATCCCAGCGGTATCGACGTTCTCACTGCGGAAAGTTATATGCATTAATAAACCCTGGGAAGCGCCTTTTCTCCAGGGTGCAGGAGGAAGGATGGAGGCTCCTGTCCAGGCACAAGGATAACTCCCAGAAAGGCAACTGCTATGTGTTAAGCGCCTACTGTGTGTTTCCTCACACTTGTCTAATCCTCTCACTGCTCCGTGAACATTACTAAATGGAAACATCTTCCTCCTTGCACAGGTAACAGGACTAGAGGTCAGAGAGATACATGAACACACAAAAGCACGCAGCCAGAGGGACCAGGGAGCACCCCCACCTGGGCTGCCGAGCTACCAGGTTGGAGTCCTGAACAGCAGGGGTCACCACGGCCCAACAGCCCATCTTCCAGATGGGGAAACTGAGGCTGAGATAAATCTTATGTTAAAGAACATTTAATAAATTACTAGTTAGTTGTACTACAGAGCACCCCCCTTCAAGATAATATATAAAAATCATCAAGCAGGATCTGGTACATGGCTGGTCTTGCGTGAGGCTATTCTGCAGGCTGGGAACAGAGCTCTACAGAGAAAAATGTGTGGAACAAACGCCGATTAAGGAGAGCAGGGTTCAAGCCCCACCTCCGACACTTATCAGCTCTGTGACCTTGAGCAAGTCACTTAACCTCTTCACTTTTGAGTCTCAGCTCCTCACCTGTACAATGGGTATGATATTATCTACAGAAAGTATTATTGCTAGCATTCAAATGCACTGCCAGTTACTGAAGGCATCGTACAATGCCACACACAAAGAGAAATGTTAAGTCCCGAGGAGATTTTTCTTTCCTAAAGCCACAGAGGAGACCGGGGAACCCCTATCATTGCTCAGGTTCATACCTGAGTCTTGCTGGTCATCTGGGACCAGAGCTTTCCTGTGATCGGATGCTCTCAATGTTGTGGGGGAGGGGAAGGGGAGTGCTGTTAGAGATGCTTTTACAGACAGGGAAACTGAGGCACCGAGAGGCTAGCTGATTTTCCAGATTTGCGGAGCCAGTTAGCGGCAAAGCTGAGAGTTGACCTGAGCTGGCAGTTCATGCTGGAGCCCATGCCAACTGCCCACCCACAGGGTCCAGCAGACAGTCAACACCCAGTAAACGCTGCCTAGGGGCCACCGTGTCTTCTTCCCAGGGAAACTGCCTACAAATGTCCCAAGCCAGTGAACGGGTACCAGGATCCTGTGACCAGGCATGTGGGAAAAAGCGTTTTGAGCTCCAGCCCCCTGTGCCCTCGGGTCTGAGGAGCAGGGGCACCTTCAAGTGCAGGAAGGAGGTCGGGGCAGGCAGAGCCCAACCTGCCCAGGTACCCTGTCCATGTCCTATGTGACCAATGTTGACCCACGCCTCCAGCCAGGGCCCTGCCTCGTGCACCCCCCCACAGTGAAACCAACACAGGAAGTGCCGTTGCTGCTCCCAAAAGTGGGTCCCCTTTTGGGGGACCACCATCCGCACACTGACGCGGGGCCGTGGGCTGCCAGGAGGCTTCTGGGAACCGCCGAAGCACAGGGCAGCGTGTCTGAAAGGGGGTGGGCAGGAGTACACCAGACACTTTGAACATGCAAAGGTCAAAGCAGAGCAGCCCGATATCAGGACGCTGGGCGGAGACGAGGTCGTCACTGGGGCTCATTCACACCAGGTAAACCGAGGGGCCCAACCCGCCCTAATTCCTGGCATTTGACAGAAACGTGAGCTGCAAAGTGCTCGGACAGACAGACAGCCCAGGACGTGCAGACACCTGGAAAAGACCTGCCGCGGGCAAACAACTGGAGCCCTTTGCAGAGAGAAGAGCCGTCTGAGACTTTTCAGGAGTCTAAAAATTAAACTGTCTGTCACGGGCTGGCTTTGTCTCTTTTCCTCCTCTCCTCCCCCAAAATGACTTTATTTCTGTCTTCCTTAGAAGCATCCTCTTCCAGAAGAGGAAACTGGTATCAAAGCAACACAATTATTAATAATATTCTACCGAAATAAACCTTCTGGATGCACCACAGCCCAGGCCAGGAGAGACCAGGGCAGAAGTCTTGGGTAGACGTTTTTAAGCCAAGGAAAGCAACTGGGACACCTGTCCTTCCTCACTTTCATACGTGAGTCTCGCCTGTTCCTCTAGGGCTCTC
The DNA here is from genome assembly GCA_004027475.1 of Anoura caudifer. NCBI lineage: Eukaryota > Metazoa > Chordata > Mammalia > Chiroptera > Phyllostomidae > Anoura > Anoura caudifer. The sequence goes on along the minus strand of PVKU01003889.1, from coordinate 8,116 downwards.
CTGTGACACTGAAGCAATGACTCGTGTCCACGTCCACGTGCCCCACTGGACTAGAGGCGATCTCATTCGGCTTTGCACCTCAACCACTAACCACCCCGAAGCTGTCCGCAGGCCGCTTCCATCCCTGCCTCCCTCAGCCCCTTCGCTGGGCCAACACAGCCCTTCCTCTCCCATGTCTGCACCTTTACACACCTGCTCTCCTGTGTGTGACCCGCTACTCACCACCGCTCCATGTCACCCAGGCCCCCAGGGAGGCACCCAGCCGGATGGCTCAGGGAGCGCCTGCACTCCGGCAGCTGGCGTCCAGGTCCCAGCCCAGCCACTGACAGGTGTGTAACCTCAGACAAGCGGCCAAATCTCACCACGGTCTCACCGTCCCCACTGAAACTATGGGATGACAGAAGCGCGACCTCAGGGATTCTGGGAAGGATTGTCCAAGGTGCTCTTTAAAGTAACGAGCACCGTTCCTGCACGCCAGAGATGTGGGCTATTGTGACGATGATGATGATGATGATGGTGGTGATGGTTGCGATGAGGGTGACGACAATGACAATGAAACTCCCTGAAGGTTTACCTGAGCCCCTTCTCTGGCCCTCTCCAGGTTCTATCTTCCTTTCAAGGAGCCTGCAGGGCTCTGAGGGTGTACCCCAAGTCTGACGTGACTTCCCATCACCTGTAGCTCCCCTGGCTCCCCTCCCTGGAGCCGACTCCAGAGTGTTCCCTGAACATACGAAGATATGACAACCACAGGCAACACAGAATGCGCTAAAAACGCAACGCGCAAAATACCAACGGAGTACTCCTTCACCGGGAAGGAGGTTTTCAAAGACGCCCTGATAAGCCCCACATGCTCAGGAAGGAACCATGACCTCTTTTGAATAAAGGAGCAGCTGGTGGCTTCCAAGAAATGCTGAGTCAGACTCAGGGCCCGTGAAATGAATTCTCAGCCTGTCTGTCTGTCTGGTCCACAGGACGCCAAGTCTTCATGGGAAGTGAGCTCTAGGAAGCCGAGGGCCCGACCTCAACCAACCTCCTTGTGGGCGGACACGGTCACCTCAGCCGACGGTGCCAGAGACAGGACACACGAGTGAGGGGCTTCCTGGTGAGGCAGAGCCGTTTGCTCTGCACTTAGCACAATCCCTTAAACATCACCTGCTAATATCTTCTGTGACATTTGGCCAAGCAGCTGCTCTAAAACACATGCATGCCAGAAACCCTAATTTCCCAGTGATAAAACATCAAGGTTAACAGCAGCTGCCTTTAACAATATCTTCATTAGGAAGTTTGTCTTTAGGTTAAAATACTCCAATGGAAAGTACAAGAGACCCCAGGACTGTTTTAGCATTCATTATATATTCAAATAATGAAATCTGAGCTTTCTAGGGAAACCAAGCTATTTCTTCAAAACAGTAAAAATATATGTTCTATTACATTTTTTTCTATAAATACCTGAGGTTTTTAAAAATCCAAAGCAGACCGATGATGCCTCATATTAAACTCTTAATAAAACCCAGGAAAAGGAATCTGACTTGCATGACGATAAGGGCTTTTCCATCCGAGGGCTACAGGTATTACAAAGGCCTCTACTGCCTTCCTTGCCTTATTGCAGAATCTCGCTGTATCCTGCAACTAAACGAATGAAAGTCATCCACTACTACTAAGGAAACGAAAGGCTGAACTTTTTTCATTAGGAAATTGGCGGGTATGAATCAGGATTTGTGGCTGACTACCATTCCACGCTCTGAGAACCCCAGCGCTGAATAACTCCTTTACTGCCTCCTCCCACCCCTGCCAACATGCAAATGTGCCCCCCCCGCCCCCCCGCACACAGCTGCACCCAGAATCTTTGGAGCACTTGCATCGAGACTTCAAAGCAACCCAGTGTTCACGTACACCTAGCACGCAGCCACGAAGTTCTCGCATGAACAAGTCATCTCCAAACTGTGTCTTACAGCCCACGCAGTGTGAAGTCTTAGAAGAACAGGGTGCGGGTAAGCGATAAAGAGAAGCTCCCCCCATTAAAGCCACGGGGTTAACTCGTCAGATACACACTGGTTCCTTTATTTCTAGGATTTTGAGAGGATTTGAGTTGGAGCCACAATGGATAAAGTCTTGTTTTTATACTCAAGTGCTGGGTAGTGTTCTCCTCACAACCACCCTAATTTTTCAATTTCCCTGAGATTTAGGAGAGTCCACATTTATTTTCCAGCAGAAAAAGCAATTATTTCCAAAGCAATTAAAATAACACTTGAATGCTCACGTAGTGTTCTAGGCCTTTTGGGGGAGTGTGCAGATACAAAGATCTTTCTAGTCATCACTAATTAACAAGAGTTCCTCCATAAAATCGGAGGGGTTCCTTTCAAAATGCACAAATATTTCTGGTGTGCTCCATGAAAGCTTTGGAGCACACATTCCAACCTGCGGAGGCATGAAACACAAAGGCTGGTCAATAAGCATACCCTTCCTCGCCAAGGTTGCCATCCAAAGTTACATTATTGCTGAGTAACAAGGCGGAGCTGAAACACTTCCTCTGCTGCAGAAAGGCCTGGTGGCGTTAGCATCCGCGAGGAGTCCCGAACACAGCTCCCTCCCTGCAGGGCAGCCTCCTGGCTGGCAGCTGGGCTGGAGCCGGCTGCTGGGATATGACTCCCGGCTCTGCGTTCACTAGCTGTGTGCTTTGGGCCAATTCCCTTATCTCTCTGGAATGCCCTTCGGCTGGCTGTCTTCAGAAGGGTCGGCTCACACTTGGGAGGGTGGTCAAATCAGCCATGAAATCACGGTACTTACGAACATGAGGCGGGTAGGTATGTTGTCGGACTGCACCAGAGGATTTTTATACAGCCAGATCTCCTCCGGCTGGATGACTCTCTGGAACGGATCCAAAAACTCTGTAAAACTGAAACAAAGCAAAGAAAGGTGTGTGAGCACTGAGCACTCAGCGGTGGCCCTTGGTTCCTGGGAAGGCCGCCCCTGCACACCCTCGGGGGAGGGTCATCCTCCAGGGAGCAGGAGCGGGTGGCAGCTGCCCTGCTGGAGGGTCTCAGCCAGGCCCAACTGGGAACAGAGCGGAAGGACTACTGAGACCTGGCAGAATCTCCTGTCGCCACCAGCCGGCGAGGACCCCTTCTGGGCACGTGAGAATAGCTGGGAGGGTAACACACCAAGACCCTAGCAACTGGGGGCTCCGATGTGAATGGGGAGCTCAGGCAGACTGGAGCAAGGCAAGGCCCCAGCCAGTCTCAGAAACAAAATGGACTTGTCTGGGGGCAGAGGCCAGGGAGCAGTGGGCACAAAGTTCCCTCCATGTTACCCTGATGGCAACCAGCCACCCTCTAGGCCACCAGCAGGGGGCAGAGTGAGGAGGGGGAAGCTTCCAGAAAAGACAGGTTAGGACAGGAAAGAGATGCAGAGGAGAGGAAGGAGAAAGGAAGGCAAAGAGGAATGAGGAACACTCTGGGGCTGCTGTTGAGAAACCCAACAGCTTTGCCCTGACTGGTGTGGCTCAGCTGGTCAGGTGTCATTCCACAAAGCGAAAGGTCACCAGTTCAATTCCCGATGAGGACATGTGCCTGGGTTGCAGGTTCAGGTTCAGGTCCAGGTCGGGGCGTGTGCAAGAGGCAACTGATCGATGTTTCTCACATCGATGTTTTCTCTCCCTCTCTTCCTCCCTCCCTCCCCTCCTCTAAAAATAAATTAATTAATTTAGTTAAAGAAAACAAATAGCTTTAAGCATCCACCTTGGATGCTTAAAGATCCTGGAAGAGAAGCATCCATCTCTTCACCCTCCCAACCCCTTTCATGCCCCCAGAACCCACAACACCCAGGCACATGAAAAGGGGTCACCACCAAAGGAAAAACTGGGGGAGGGGACAGATGGCTGTGGCTTTCTCTGTCAGCTCCCAGCCAGCAGGCCACCGCCCGGCTCTCCCTCCACCTCTCCCCCAGGTGAGCTCGGCTCAGAACGGGGGTCCCAGGAGAAGCAGGCGCAAACTGCATGGCTTTCTGACCACGCGGCCCCAGTCTCGTGGTGCCATTAGGTTCCGTGTGAGCCTCCACGAGGCCGGCCCAGATTCAGGAGGGCGGACAGGCTGCACCCTCGGCAGGGATGGGGCAAAGTGCCTTCAGGGAAGAGCAGGTAAGATGAGAGAGAGGGATGCGGCCACCTTCAAATATAATCTGCCTGCCACCCACGGGCTGCCATCCCTGTCATGGTCCCATAGCCCCCACTTCAGAGACCCCCAGAGCCCTGACCCCCATTTCCTGCCCAGAGATGGCCACAGGGCCCGGGAACAGGCCCGCCACGGAGCACCACTCTGTCGTCCCCACCTTGTTTGCCCCGCAGGTGCTACTATCCTCATGGGGGTCTTTTAAAGTCTCATGCCCCCAGCCTCTCCCATGGTCCCTTGCCCCACCCCACATAGCTGCAGCCAGAACCCGTCTCTCAAGCAAATTATATCCCCTGAGGGCAGCAGTACTGAGAAAGACAGGTGTCCCCTCCCCAGCCACACCAGAGCCACCAGCTCGGAGGCGGAGGATCCACAGAGCAAGGCAGATATGCAGAGGATGTGGGCCTCAGAGAGCACGGGGCGGGGGGGGGGGGCGCATGGAAGTAGATGTGCAGTGTTAAGGAAAGCTCTGGAGACATTAGAGGGTGTCCCCAAGAGGGGGCCTAGCCGCCTCCTTCCACGAGGCTTTTGTACATGGTCTGGAAACCACGGCGTGGGTGTGGAGCCCCTCCTGTTCAGCAGGCTCACTCTGCCCGGAGGACTCCCAGCAGTGTTAGATCAACGCTTCCCACGCCTTGACGTGCCCGGGAGCCACACGGGGGCCTTGCACCTACAGACAGAGCCGGTCCAGGGGGGAGCCTGAGGGCGGCTGCTGCTGCTCCTGCTGCCCCCACACTGACCTGGGGGTCAGACCCTGAGTCCCAAGGGGCCAGGGCATCGGCACCATCTGGAAGGGAGCTTCTTAAAAATGCAGAATCTTGGATCAGCCCAGACGTACTCACTGGGAATCTTCCATGTCTGACAAGCTCCCCAGGGGGTGTGAGACACGGAGCACTCCAGAAGGCCAGTGTCCCCCCATTTTGGCCATTGAAGAACGGAATTGTGCGGTTTTGCCTTATGCTCTCTCCACCTGTGCTGCGAGGCTTCTTTCGACTTTGTAAACCAGTCATTTTATTCTAGAAAAAACTTCATGTCACTGCTTAATTACAGAATCAGCGTTCCCTCCATAAACAGCTGGTACACAACAAAATAAACACAACGAAAACCAAAGAACGCTGCCGCCACCGCTGCCGCCGCCACCTCTGCCAGGAGGCATCGAGGATGCAGGGAGGAGTGGGCGGGGCTGAACGTGCCTCAGGTGGGCCGCATCCAGGGAGAACCTAAACTCACCTTGTGAAGCCCCCGAAGTCATCCCCAAAGTCATCTCCACCACCACTTGTTAGGGAGGAGACAGAAAACAAGATGAAAAACAAAAATGACAACTTGATAGCACAGCATCTCGCCCTGGCTGGGTGTCTCGGTTGGTTGGAGGTTCGATCCCTGGTCAGGGCACATACTTAGGTTGTGGGTTCAATCACCAGTTGAATGGGGAGCAACCAATCAAAGTTCCTCTCTCACATCAATGTTCCTCTCTCTCCCCCTGCCCCCTTCCTTTCTCTTTAAAATCAATACACATACCCTCGAGGGAGGATTAAAACACAAAAAGCACAGCAATCTGGGGCCATTTGGTGTAGAATAAAATTGCCCCTCTTGCTATAACAACTCCCAGTGGAATGGCTGACACGCTTGAGTTTTCGAGAAAAGGCAGAAGGAAGTGCAGCAGGTCGGCGACCGCGGGAGGTGGGGAAAGCCATTTAGTTTACTCCCATTTCCAATACACACGGTGCAGGTGAAAACACCTTGATGCCCAAAGATGGTGTGACAGATTCATCAACACCAGGCTTTGGTTCTCTGGCGATGAAGTAAAACCTGTCCTCACCGTGACTGGCTGCCTTTTCTCCAGCTCTGCAAAGACTTGCGAGGAAAAGAAGTGGTGTGACGACCTAGGTAACTCAGGCTCTCGGGGCCCCAGTGACAAGGATGGTTGCCCTGGTTATCCAGTGCACATGGAGGTTTGCTGAAGAGCGGTGTAGACTCCTGAGACGCCATCAGACCTGATGACCAGAACCAAACAGAAAGGGAGGAGCCCCGCAAGGACGGGGCGTGGAACTCTAACAGGTGAGCTGTCTTTCACCGCGCACGCAAAAACGAACTCAAAACCAATCAGGGACCTGAACGTGGTATCTGGAACCATAAAATACCCAGGAAAGAACAGGTGCGAACCTTCTGGACCTCAGCCTTAGCAATGCTTGGTGGGTTTGACTCCAATGGCACGGGAAACGAAAACACCACCAAACAACCGGGACCCAAGCTGCTGCACAGCAAAGGAATCCATCCAGAAATCCAAAGGGGCTCCCGCTGAGTGGGGGCGGACATTTGCAGATGATTTTTCCAATAAGGGGCTGGAATCCAAAATACACTATATGAAGAACTCATGCAACTTTACAACAAAAAAATCAGTAAAAAAAAAAAAAGGCAGAGGATCTAAATAAACATTTTTCCAAGGAATAAATACGGAGGGCCATAGGGCACATGAAAAGATGTTACATATCACTGATTATTAAGGAAATGCAAACTGAAGCCACCATGAGCTAGCACCTCACACCTGTTGCAATAGCTGTTACCAAAAAGACAAGAAGTAAGTGTTGGAGAGGATGGGGGGGGGTGTCCTCACTGTTGGTGGGATTGCAAATTAGTGTGGCCACTTTGGAAAACAGTGTGGAGGTTCGTCAGCATATATAAAATCGAATACTACTCGCCCATAAAAAAAGATGAAATGGTACCACTTGCAACAACGTGGATGGACCTGGAGGGTATTATGCTAAGTGAAATATGTCAGATGAAAAAGATGAAAAACATATGACTGCACTCACGTGGAATACGAAACAAAAAAGAAACAAAACAAAGGAAGCAAAGACCAAAGCCGCAGACGTAGAGAACAGATCAGCGGTTGTCAGAGGGGACCGGGTGCGAGAGGGGCAATGGGCAATGCGGGCGGACGTGTGGTGGGGGGTGGAGGCCAGACCTCTGGTGGTGCGCATGCCACAGTGCGCAGACGCTGAGTTATAATGGTGTGCACCTGGAACTTCCATACCGTTATTAACTAATGTCACCTCGACTTAAAAAATTAAATTAAAAAAGAAATCTAACCCATCGGAAGGTATCATCTATTAATCATTTCAAAGGATAAAAGCTACTTAATGAGACCGTGTAGGTGTGAAAGCAATGTTTTCCTCACCGTTACCAATAAGCTTGGATTCAGCAGCTAGTGCCTGTCTAGCCTCAAAATAACTGACTTCTTTGTCCGTTACAAGTGTTACTTAGTGTTGATTCTTGTCAACCAAAGTAGGAACAGCGCTGCTTGTTTTCTCCGTACGCTTCAGGTGATACAGTTTGAAGAACTTGGGAAACATACAGCATGAAATTTCAAAGATGTTATTCTAACTTCATGCTGAGCAATTCTCTCTTTAACTCATGCATAGTGCAGATGTTTAGATCCTCCTTAGAGTGTTTACCTACACCTCTCACTCCCCCCTGCCCTCATTCATTCTCTCCCCGCCCCCCACCGGCCAGTCCTGTTTCCATAGCGCAGCCTGGTCTGAAGCAGCCTAGCATACATACCTGCTTCTATAGGAGGAAGCACGGTAGGGGACAGACAGTGGACTGGCATCTTTGTCTATTATTTATTCATTCAATATTTACTGAGTGCCTAGGCGCTGTCCCATGAACCATGGTGAATAAAACACACGCAGCCCCAACACTCGTAAATACTATCATCGAGGGTCTTTAGCTACGATGCCAGAATGCCGTCCTCTCTGCTTTGAGGGGACATCAGGTTTGGGGTGCCTCAGTAGTCTCATGGGAGATGGCCTCCAAGCTCAAGCCCCCTGTGAGGACTCCGGCCCATGAGGGATAGTCCACGGAGCATAGCCACCACTGTCCACAGGCTTAATGTGGCAACAGATTCAGCCCACAGGTGGAAACCCAGAAAAACAGCCTGTCCTGACATC